>BCHH01000005.1:1863450-1895666 GCA_001599595.1 Beverwykella pulmonaria
GGGACAGCACAGTCAAGATATGGGATGCGAGCAGTGGCGCGTGCCTGCAGACACTTGAGGTTGGCAGAGTGCTCAGAAAGCTATCATTTGACACCACTGGTTTGTATATTCATACTGAAATTGGTACTATCAGCATGAGTGCAACATCAAATGCCATAGAGCCTCAGAATCCCAGATATCAAGGCCTAGGTTTGAGTTTAGACCAAGTATGGATAACATATAATTCTAAAAACCTGGTTTGGATACCGTCAGAGTTTCGGCCATCATGTTCAGCGGTATTAGGGAACATAATTGGCATTGGTGTTGGAAGTGGAAGAGTTTGGATATGCAAAGTAGGATAGTAGAGCTTTTGTGTGTAGATAACTTATTATTCCTATTTTCTTTTTATCTCTATTTCATAGAGGGGCCGGGGATCAAGGTGCGGGGCAGCGCCCAGGAATCTCAACATCGTACCTCATCAGAAAGCTGAGGTTTAATAGCGATTTTGTAGTCTATCAATGTTCAAATATGCCTCTTGCACCTCAATACAGCCTTCCTACTCGTGCAGCAATTGTTACCTTACGTTTTGAGGGCCGCGGATGGACGTATATCTTAGAGAAGCTCTCCAACTGTTCGCCACAAGGCGTACAGCAGTTCTTCCGCCGTGCTCTTGCTCGCGCTGATTGCGATCCTAATAACCTCAACCTGCCTCTTATCCTTCAAGTACTTGAAGATCCACCTTACTGCAGTTGGCAGGAGCGCTTTCCTAAGGATTTAGTAGTTAGTAAGGCGCTAGCGCAGACGGCAACTATTAATGAGGCCCACCAGGACAAGCCCTTTAGACATATAATTGAGGAGGTAGAGGAGCAACAGGGTGTTTGGATACCATATACTACAGGGTATAAGGCTTTAAAGAAGGCAGAGATTGTTAAGAGAGTCCCTCCTTGCAAGATTTAACTCTGCCAAGACCTAAAAGATTATTACCTCTTCTTTGCTAAGTGGGCTCTAGGCAAGCTCTATCTCTAGTGTATATTTATCTTTAGTAATAAGATGTCTATTGAGACTAATTACCACTGCAAAAGGCTAAAGGTCTTAAGGCCTATTAGTGCCAATCCTTTCAATTACGCTCACCCTGCTGCACAGCGTGGAGGTCCATACGTAGTACGGTCGTATTTTACGGCACCGTAAGTTCACCGTACACCGTACGTACGTAGCCACCTTTGTGGATATTTTTGACCGTACGTAAATAATTGAGATGGTGGATTTACGCGTACGTACGTAGGTGAAGCTGTATATATACGCGTATATGGTCCGTATAGGCCGATTTTTAGAGTCATAATTTGTCCGTGCGGAGGCTTGTGTTGGGGGCCATTTTGGCTTGTTTAGTAGGCTTGATTTGGTTAATAAGGAGTAGCAGGGCGTAGAGCCTACGATTCCAGAACCTCAAAGCTCTTCTATACGATTCATACAATTTCGACGCAAAAGCAGCTTCTACAGTATGAGAATAAGGAGCTCTGAGAGGCGTTAACTAATAAGAAGAAGCGCCGCCAGCAGGGTAGGACCCTGCTGCTCAAGGCGCCGGAGGAGTATAACAGTAGAGCTGTTTTTTAGTCGCCAGCCAAGGTACAGTACGCGCGCGATCTCCAGGCACAAAAGGACGCGGAGGAGAGGGCAATACAGCTTTAAAAGGGCGAGGAGAGGAAGCGCAGAGAGTAGTAGAAGCTTGAAAAGGCAGCTCTACTAGAGGAGAGGCGTTGTGAGAGAGCTGCCGTCAAGCTAAAGCGTCTCTAGGAGCGCGAGCTCAAGGCCCTTGTAGCTCAGGAAGTGCGCCAAGCTCGCGTAGTCGAAAAACAACTCTGTAACGAGCTTAAAGCTTCCCAAAAGAGTAGTCAACGGAGAGTTAAGGCCCTAGCATAAACTCCAGAGGATATTAAGGTTGTACAGCCAGAGACCTCACCTATTAAAGATGGGGCGCCCAATATAGGGCCCTGAACGCGCACACGCAGGATACGCCTCCCCGAGCGATTTCGGTAGCAAATATTGTGCTAGAATTACTTACTAAGCTCCTCTAATTATTACTCTAAAAAATCAGGCAATTTTACAATATATATACAGCTCTACAGCCTCAAGTTTGTAGGTGGCGACCATCTAAAATCGTGCGCTGGCTGAACCCGTGCGTTGGCTGACTCAACACGTTATTCTGCCGCCACTCTCCGCGCCAATCAGCTCGGGTACCCGGCCCGGCGTTAACCTCATTGACGTCACGCTTTGTTCCCGACAGAGCTTTCTTACAAGGTGCCCTCCTGAACGGGCGGAGGCGAGGGTGGCAATACATCAGTGCGTATGCTCGTGCATGGAAGGTTCGGGATACTATACCTGAATTGTAAGCAGAACACTATAAAGCCAAGGTATTTTATCCCAAACTCGCCGTACCAACTCATCGCCGGCTCACCTGGTAGAGCTCGACTAACTGCATCTCGTTACATTGCTACCAAGTGGTAAACCAAGTGGTAGTAATCAAGTGTAATAGAAAAATAACAGGACGTAAACACTGCTGTAACCGCCGCTCGCGTCCGCCCGCACAGGAGGGCACCTTGTACCACTCTTCATCTCCCCATATTAAAGCCCTGACTCTTCTATTGTCTGCTGCTTGGCCGTTGCGCGCCTTCTCTTTCTGCTGCCTATCCCTCTGCCGCCACTCGTACACCTGCTGCTGGTACTCGCCTCTACTCTCCCTTTTACTTCATCTATTTCGCCCACCGCTCGCCGTCCTTGTGATGCCAACACTGATCAGTGGTTGAACCCAAAACCACAGACAGCAAGGTTTCTCAGGAAGAGGCAGGCCTAGTAGGACACGTCATCTCCTTTTGCAGATGTGTGTGTCTGAAGACCCTGTGCTAAAGGAAATCGGCTTTTGAGCGCTGAACGTTTGAAGCAAGTTCTCCAAGACTCAAGCTCAAGGATCGAATGAGCTGAGTTGCGTCCATCACGCAGACTACGACCGCTCGCCGCCACGAACCCTGGCGACGAGAACCCAGTGTCACCACCACCACCCAAACCGCATCGACCCCGAACACACTCGCAGACTACGAACAATTAGTCAACACCACCGTACGCGCTGTACACGCCGATTACCCTCCTTCAACCGTTTTCCTCGACTCCCAACCTACATCCCGTACACCTAATCAAGATGTCATTCGAGTACTCAAGCGAATGGAAGGACGAGCTATATCCTGCCACTTGGCAAACGAAGCGTCCCGACGTATCAAACCCTGATACTGTTGATCCCAAGGACCTTACTGGTTACGTAGTACAGCGCCTGGAGGAATACAAAGACTGTGGATATGCTGGCGATGAACTCTGGTACATTCTCACAGACGATTTTGATGGATGGACTGAGCCTATTTGGAAGAAAGTGTTTGATGACGCCGTCAAGGTGTTCCGAAGCTTTCTCCGCAAAAACGGAGTGTTTGTAGAGCTAGAGAAAGGCCCCAACACCGCCCCAAAGAGCATGGCACTCATGCTCGCGAGGGATAAGCCATCACTCAGACTGCCACAACAGAGTGAAGATGTGGAGATGACCGATGCCGTCAATATAAAGAGCAAGTTACTCTCTTTCATACCATGTACACCACGTAGACAGCAAACTAACAACGTCACAGGCCCGAGGAAAGCAGTAGATGCGTTCAAGGCCGGAATCAAGTACAGGCCCCCACTTCCTCTGGTAAAATCGAGCGGCGCGGACTGGGAATTTCAGCCACATCCGGATCTATACAACGCACTCGCGCCGAACCTTCTCGAGCATTACACCTACTACAAGAAAAATAAAGTTGACAAGACATACGCCCCCACCTATTTCTATCTAGGGGGAGCCGGAACTGGAAAGTCAAGGCATGGCTCAGAGTTCGCCTCTTCGGTCCAAGAAGCAATTAAGGCCGATACTAAACTCCACGCTGAGTTCCACGCTAAGCTCCACGCTGAGCTCCACGCTGAGACCCATGGTGGACCCCGCACTGATGACGACTACTGCAACCGGTGCGGCGTTTACAATGAGCTCTCGCAGAGATTGAAAAAAGCCTTCGTATTTCATGTTTCGTTTGAGAACGGAACATCCTTGCGCAACGAAGAAAAGAGTAACCTGTTGAATGCGGTCGGTGCAAGAATGCTAGTACAGCTACTTCAACAGAATATTCATTCTGTCCGCGAAAAATACATCGCAAACCCTGTCGACATTTTCCAACTTGTCGCGGCAGCCGAAAATGTTGACTTGTGCAACGATTTCACTGGAATTTTGGTTGTTGACGGAATTCAAAAGGCTAGTACGGGGGACGGTGAGGGGAAAAATAAAAGCAGTGGCTTTTATTCATTCTTGACTGACATCAGCGATTTAAGTATAATGCCATACGAGGAAGGAATGACACAACCACCCTTTATTATCAGTTGCGTCACTGCAACCTTCTTTGGGCCTGCAGACGAATTTTTAGCTGAGACGCACCGCAAGCGCGTATTTCTACCACTCAACTTGTTAGATATGCCGACTTGGAAGGGAACCAACTTAAACGTTTTTAACAATGATCCTGGCACCCGTCTTCTCGTGAAAGACGTTGGTGGGCATGCGCGGGCGATAGAAGCAATTGCTGACGAGCTGGCTGTGTATGAAAATGGGTTCCAACGAAATATCACTGAATTGGCTAATGCTGTCTTCCTCAAATTATCGGACCGCTATAGCGAAACTATCCTAGTTATAGGAGGTGCTCTCCTCTCTGTCGTACAGTGTATCCTCTCTAGGCAACTAATTCGTCTCCGAGAGTTTATCCCTAACTCGACCTTGCGGTGGGAGCATATTATAGCGCCTGGACTTCTCTGGTTTGAGAAAGTTTCTGGTAACCAATTTACTTATGACGCAGAGGGGTACCTTATAGCACCATACATGTGGCTCTGGTTGTTTGCTAGGGTGCCACTCCAAGTAGATAAGCACCTTCACCAGTTCCTAACAGAATGGGAATTTAACGATTACCAAAAACTTCTCTACCTTGAAACAGGTAAAGGAATTACTGGAAATATTACTTGGCAAGACTTTGAGACATTCTGTAGCTACTTTCGCATTTTGCGGTCGCTATGGTTTAAAGAAGGAGAGGAAGTGGAGTTCAAGCGCTTGCACGAAGGATGCCAAAAATTACGAGATGATGCAAACACGAAAGTGGTAAATCGACGCCTTAGTTACGCAGCAGCGGCCTACCAGTATAGAACTGAGGCGACGTCGGCCAAAGATGTTGTTACCAAACATGACGGAACTTTAGACGCGGAATGGCAATTATACCTCCTCAACGGTCAATCAGCGTCGGCTGGCGATTTCTTCCTTAGTGTCCAGACTTATACACGGCAATTCCCACCATCTTCGCCTGATCATTACGAAATTGTGCGCGAGGTAGGACAGTCTAAATTTGTCAATGGGAAGTTGAGCCAGAAAAAGTACAATGAGGAAAGAAATAAGTCTGCTGGGCCAACCGATTTCTTTATATTGTACACAACAGCCGAAACTCCGGATGACATTGTCTTGCCAGACCGGTCTGGGCTTGTTGATAAGAGTAGCTGGAACTCCTATTTTGGTCCATTTGCCGGTCGTGCCTTCCGGTACTCCTGCTCTCGCTCCCAACATGAAGAACCGCAATAGGGCTGCCAAGATTAGCTTGCAGAGGCAAGAAGGGACGAAAGTAGGAGGAGATGAGTGATGGTGTTGGTACCTCTACTAAGAGCCTGTTCGGTAGAGATTCTTTTATTTAAAAATACAGGTGATTTTGGCTGACTGATGGGAAATTACGATGGCTTGGTGGCGTTTGAAATGTCGGTGGAAAACAATGAGAGGTGGGATAAAGATCACGTGGTAAAGATATATCGCCTGAATCCTCGAAAAATAGCTCTGGGGCTGTTTTTTGCATATATCGACTGTCTCTGGCCAAAGAGGTAATAAGTGGGTCAAAACTACACTCAGCAGGGTACAGAAATTGCTCATTTTACATACAAAATATATCGTTATATATGTCGATTTTGGATTACGGTAACCGAACGCCCCCGTAATTTCAACCACTGAAATCGAGCTTGGCGAAATACAGCATATATATTGCCGAATCAAGACAACATCTCTGGAAAAAATAAGGCGACAGTCGCGAACAGCGTTGTACCAAGTTAAAACCATCAAAGTTATCACCTAGTACAGTACTATGCAATCAGAGGACCTCTATAGCCAAGACGCAGACGGTGCAGCGCCGTGATGCCGCCGGCGGGAAGTCGAGGCGCCGTCGCGTCGTGAGGGGGAAACCATCACCACCCACAACAACGCAACGGAGACCCAACCAAGGTACGAAACCCCATCATTGAAAGACTGACAGAAATCATAGAGGAAATTAAGAAAGAGGGAAATAAGAGAGTAGAGGAGTTAGCACGGCAGGCAACAGAGGTGATAAAGAAAGTCGAGGAAAGGTTGCAGGAGAAGACGATCGAGAAGGTCGCACAAACATGCAACAAAATTCTGCAACACGTGCAAGAAGCTAGCAAAAAGAAGAACGAGCAATGCAATACGCGGACCGCACAGAGCATACGCTAGTGGAACAGGCAATATCACAGACAACGCAAGCCGTATGGGACTCGATGGCTACGCAACGCCGAAACGGACGCACGGAGAAACCACCAACCCAAAGCGAGACAACAAGGACTATAGCAAAAGCAAGGAAGGCTGAGATACAGGGATGGAACGAACACCAGGCAGCACGCTAGCGACAACTACAAAACAAAACAAATTGAACCAACCGAATCAACTAAGCAAAACAATCAGCTAGAACATGGCTAGACCTAGAATGGGCGAAACAGTGGAGGAAGCACGGGGCAAACTGAGGGGAGACAACCTGGCGCGAAGCATAGGCGAAGGGCCCAAGCCAGCTATACGACAATCTTACAAAAGCTTAGTCAACAGTACTATTTCTCATGCGCACAGAAGCAATTAGACTAAACAAATGGCTAACTACCTGGCACGTCCCTGGCGTCACAAAGGAATGCACATGCGGATGGCATGAACAGACTGTACAACACATAGTCTTCCACTGCCCAAGATATGACCGCGAGACACTGCTGCCTCACCTGCGCAGCGAACGCCTACAGGTGGTACTAGGTGACCCCCTTAGGCAAGAGCAGTAGCAAAGTGGTTCATACAACAGAACGTTTTGCGGCAATTTACAGTAGCAAAGTGGTTCATACAACAGAACGTTTTGCGGCAATTTACAGTAGCAAAGGAGCTTGAAAGCGAGGCGGTCTACTGATACTAACAAGCAGACGGGCTGTCATCATGGGAACGAAGGAACAACGACGGCGAAGCGACTACCTGAACTAAACTGAACTCTTACCTTCTTACACTCCTACCTTCTTACACTCCTACCTTCTTACACTCCTACCTTCTTACACTCCTACCTTCTTACACTCCTACCTTCTTACACTCCTACCTTCTTACACTCCTACCTTTATACTCCTACCCTTATACTCCTACCCCCACCCTCATACTCATACCCCCACTATCTCTTATATTCTATTCTCTTTTCTTGATTTTCCCTGTACGGGGGCAAGCGTGACAGGACGGGCGGTCGAAAGTTAAGGAAATATGCTATATACGCTCAAGAGCGTACAAACAGCGCATAAGGCACACGAAAGGTTTTCCTTGTACATAGGTTTTTCCTAAGGCAATAGTCTGCATAGCTCTATAGAGGGCTGGGAACAGACGGTAAATAGAAATAATAATAACAATAATATATATTGCCGAAATATTGCGCTACCGAACAGGCTCTAAGCCGTCGCTAGGCCAGCTGCCTCGCTTGAATCTTACCTCCCTGCTGTGGAGCTAACCGAATGTCCACTGAGTTTGATGGAAGTCGTCCCACGTGACCCTACGTAACAATATCTTTACCTTTTTTGGGTTTACAATATTTTGATAAAAAACTGTATTACATATAAACAAACAAAGTTTCTTTCTATACAAAGTTTTATATTTATTTTTCATATAATTTTGGCCTCAGCTCTCTCCGGCCAAATTCTATTCTCCCCCCACTCGACCCATTGCTTCCTACAAACGTTCACTTCACCGTCACCAAATATCCGGCCCAAGTATCCATATACACTCCCCTCGGCGCAAACTGAAAGCACGAAAACGCAATCGCAATAAGCGCTAGTCTGGACGTAAGATAGAGAAGTATAGAAGTATACTGCACTGCATTCGCAAACGTCTTCCAAAGCCCAAACCACCAGGTAGCACTCTCGATCTTCTTGACCATTGCCTGAAGTTTCGGTTGTTGGTGTCTGAACTTCTGCTTGGCCGCTGGGTTATCCTCGACGAACGTTTCAAGGAGCCGAGCATCGTCCGTTGGCCCTACGTAGGCTAACTCTCGGGCATGTTTAATTTGCCGATTGCGCGGAGGTCCGAGCAGATCGCGCAGATCGCGAGACCCGATCTGGTTCATGAGGGACTCGAAATCTGCCCATGCTGTTCTTACCCCTTCCGCCTGGCGTACAAAAACAGGGTTCAAGATAACAATGGCAAAGAGGAGGATGCCGGGTGGATATCCAACCCCAGCGAGAGCACACGCTCTCCAGATCCATTTTTCCGCCAGCGTCGGAAACTCAAAATTCCAGGCCGAGCAATGAATGAGCCCGAAGAAAATGGTTGAAAAACTGAGGAGGTTGGAGAAAAGACTTTTGGACTGCCTAGTCGCTCGAAACGAGTCGTTTGATACTCTCTCAAGGTTGTTCTCGCGTCCGGTGCGATGCACAGATCGCGCCAGATAGGTCTGGTAGAGGGAGTCGGGCGACGTGTCGGGATAATTAGTAGAACCGTCGCCTTCGAATATCATAGCTTGTCCTACGTCCTTTGGCTTCTTGATGTAGGCAAGGACAGTCAAAAGCGAGATTGCAGAGAAGGATGCGGTGATGATTTCTAGCTGGGTAATAGGGTATTTCCGCGACGTCCTCACACAAAGTTCAACCAACAATCGCAGCATCTGCCAAAGCCACAGTACGCGAACAAGGGTGTCAGCTTTGCTTTTGTCCTGGATATCGGCTTTGGACACGTGGTTCCTTGACAGCAATGCCTCTGCGCGGACTGAATCAGAAGCAAGAATGTGACCTGTGATAGGTCGGTTCCTTTCGAGAATGCCACCCATGTTGGCAAAATAGCTGTGTGTGAGTGTCCAGACCGAGCGACCGTGCGTGCTACAGTTGTTTGGTCCGCCACAAGTGACCAAAGTATGATCTTCTGCTGGTTGTGCTGCTCCTCTGGGCTGATCGTTGGGCGGCGTCTTGGTCGAACCGTCAACACCTTGGGAAATATCTGGCTCCCACTTGCGTTCTGCATCGACGTCGTATTCTGCGAGTCCCCAGATCCATTCGGTCCAAGGGCCAGAAAGGATCTTATGCATGACTCGAGCGCCTTTGCCTGGATGCACACACCACCCTATTTGGGAGAAAGGTTTCTTGCCTTTAGCCATAGAGAGGTAGTCATCAAGAGCCATCTTGAGTTCTAGGACGGCGTGGGAGAAGACCAGCTCGGGAAAAAGGATCATGATGATCATCCACTTGATCTTGCGTAAAAGGGTTGTCCAGAAGGAGTCAAACTGGCTCGGGACGTTGAGATGGAGTACAGTCCACGTGCAGGTGATAACGAGCGCGAGGCAAGCCCATATGATACTAAGAGCACCACGCTGCGAGGGACCGTTTTGCCATGGCACCCGTTCGCTGAGATTCAAGTTCTGGGTTGCATTCTTTCCCGGCATGGCGTTGTCCCTTGATATTCAGTGAAAATGGTTGAGAGAGGGAACACGCAAGACATAGGCCATGGCAAGGTGCGATGATGCGTGGGTTTGACACTACTTTCAGCTTCGGCTACGCTAGACCGGAAAAAGCAATAAGCCTTGGCGACACGAAGAGAGCACTTGGTAGGCAATGTAAGTCCAGTCCTAGCGACAGGTAAGAAGTGCGAATGGAAGCCTGACAGGGGATGTTAATTGTTCTACTGATTCTATGATACGTAAGCAAAAGGACTGGGAAACTGTAGATTTCCGGAGACGCACCTCCGCTTCGAAAAGATCGTCCTGAGATGCCCTCGGCGCTTGAAGGAAGGCTCCCCTCTCTCTTGGAGGACTACCAAAGACGTCTGCCTGTTCAACCGTGGGAGGCCTACCCATTCCTGCGCTTCAGTCGTCGTCCTGAATGATCAGGCCAACCTCCTCCGCATGCTTGACCTCTCCGCCTCCGCTCATGACTGCATGGTCCTCGTCTTCCTGCACCCTTGCCAGGGCTGGATTCGGGGCGAACTTCTTGACTGTGCTGTCCTTGTCGGCGGCTGCAGCCTGGGCCTTGGGCGCTGTCTTGCTGTGCTTCGCCTTGCGTGCCATTTGCTTCTCTCTCCTTGCGCGGTTCTTTTCTGTCTTGGCGCGGTCCTTCTTCTCCTGCTCTGTTCTCCGTTCCTGAAACGCCTTCTCGTCTTCCTCCTTCTTGACCTCCTCGTCCATCAGCCGCAAGCGCTCATACTCGCGCCGTCGGCTCGCCTTGTACACGTGGAACTCGCCGCTCCCCGCGCCTGCACTGGAGCCCTGGACGTTTGCAACAATTTCGGGGGGCGGGGCCAGGCCCTTCTTGGGGCCTGCACCGGAGACGTGGATCTCGCGGTCTGGCTTGGCAAAGAGCGCCTCGACATCAGCGGCCACGGCGCTCCGGGGCGTGAGGGCGCGCTTTTTGGTGGGCCGCTTGGATCGCGGGTCTGCAGAGGTGGGAATGGACTCGGGGATGGGCTCCGACATGGCGACAGGCGTGCGGTGATGGGCTCTCGGAGCAGGCAGTGCAGGAGCAGCCGTCGCGCGAGCGAAGCGTGCGTCGTCGACGGGAGCTGTGCGCGCGTGCGTCGTGGTCAGGCGACGGGACCTGGGAGGCGCAGAAGACGCTGGCAGTGGGTGGAATGCGCTGAGAAAACCAAGGGCGTGGAGGGCGAAATTGCTGGTGTGAGGTGAGGCGAAAGGTGCAGTCAGGGAGGATGACGCGATGTTTTCATGCGGCTAATAAGCTTGGACCCTCAAATTATGGTAGAGGCACGGCGGGGCACACCTGCCAAACGCGCAGCGGGCGACTTCGCTGGCGCTTGCTTGCACCTCTCCGGCCCGTTTCACGCTGCTTCCTTGCCCACACTGCTCGCTCTCCCCTCCTTCTGTCACCCCTCTCTGCGCCCATTCACTCCCCGTCCCTCGCTGCACACCATCCGAGCCCACTTTCCACCTCCCAGCCAGTCATGGGCAAGCCTCGGGTCAGTATTTCTTATCCCACCCTGCGAACGGATGGCTCATGCAGGCACAGATGATCATTCTGGTCCGCCATGCCCAATCTGAGGGAAACAAGGACCGTGATATTCACCAGTTTATCCCAGACCACCGCGTCAAGCTCACAGCCAATGGCTGGAACCAGGTGCGTTCGCCGTGCGCGGATGTGTGACGGGCTCGTAAAGGGAAGCTAATCCCATGTTTCGATTCACAGGCAGAGGAGGCCGGACGCCAGCTCCGCTCTCTCCTCAAGCCTGACGACACCCTGCAGTTCTTCACCTCGCCGTACCGACGCACCCGCGAAACCACCGAAGGCATCCTCCGCACCCTCACCTCGGACGATCCAAGCCCGTCTCCGTTCCCGCGCCACAAGATCAAGGTATTCGAAGAGCCGCGTCTCCGAGAGCAGGACTTTGGCAACTTCCAGCCGTGCTCCGCCGAAATGGAGCGCATGTGGCAGGAACGAGCCGACTACGGCCATTTCTTCTACCGCATCCCGGACGGCGAGAGCGCCGCCGATGCCTACGACCGCGTCAGCGGCTTCAACGAGAGCATGTGGAGGCAGTTTGGGGAGGAAGACTTCCCGAGCGTCTGCGTGCTCGTCACCCATGGACTGATGACGAGGGTGTTCCTCATGAAATGGTAGGATAGCACCTCGCACCCGCCAAAAGTCTGCGAGGCGTCTAACAGGGAGCAGGTACCATTGGTCCGTCGAGTACTTTGAAGACCTCCGCAATATCAACCACTGCGAGTTCATCGTGATGAAGCAGAGTCCGACCAACGGAAAGTACATTCTCCAAAACGAGCTGCGAACATGGTCCGACCTCAAACAGCGTGTTGCCGCAGCAGGCAATGGCAATGGCAATGCCCCCGCCGTCACTTCTGCACGAGGCGCCCCGGCCCCCGCCCCCGCTCCAGGTAATCTCAATTCTTCCCCTACCATTCCGATACGTCGCTGGGGAGGTTGTGCGAATGGATGTAATCACGACAAGGTGAATTGGCCACGCCGTACCATGCGCAAGAACACGGCCGAGTATTTGGGAGGTACACTGCCCCCAGCCGTACTACCAACACGCAATCTCGACGGCGAGAAGGACGACCACCCCGTTGCATCACAAGAAGCCGATCACACGCCCACGATCAAAGAGCCCAGCCCATCCAAGCCCGCCCGCAAATCCAGTACCAAAGCCGCCCCAGTTCCCGCCATGCCCTTAACCCCAGCCTCTCCGAACGACGCCTCCAACGACGCCGCATCCAGCTCCAGCTCAGACGACCGAGTTGGTAGCAGCGAGGAAGAAGAGGCCGCAGTGGCCATTCCACGCGCGTCACAACACCCCGCCCCTAGAACGGCTGCCATCCTGCGTCATCTTAGCGCGCCTCGCAATTTCAGCGGACATACCGTGGGGCCAAGCATCCCCGGTGAAGGTTTCTCCGATGACTCAGACTATTTCCCCGGCATGCAGCATGCTCACACCCACCACCACAACCATACACACACCTCGCCGGCCAAAAACTCGAATGGAGTCCATGGCAAGTCGCGACTCCGAGCAAGCTCCAAGCAAAGACAACAGAGCAAAGAGCGCAAGGCGGCCCGCAAGATGAGTGAGCAGAGCTGGATGCAGGAGTCGGGCATGGGTGCCGGTGCTCGCGCCGACACGCTAGGTGACGGCGGCGGCAATGGAACAAGTGACGATGCTGGGTTTTCAAAGAACGAAACAGCCTCCCCGACGAGTATGTCGACCGACGATGAGAAGCCCATCTTAAAGGAAGCGCTGAAGGGTGACATGATTGTGGAGAAGAGCGAAGAGGAGAGGGAGGATGGCCATGTGGATCAGGAGAAAGAGAGGGAATTAAATAAGCAGATTGACGAGGGGGAGGTGGGCAAGAAGGATATTGAGAAGATGAAGGCGCATGAGAGGAAGGGATTTGGGGAGGTTTATTGATGAGTTATGTTCATGATTGTCGTACATGCTGAGATGAATGTCATAGGAAGGGCTTGGGCAAGGAATTGGGTAGACTAGGAATCGAGAATAGATGGCTTTCCACAGGGCTATAGAATGTAAATGGAGGGAGACTATTCCAATCTGACTTGAGATGTGATCAAGACTTGATAGCTCTTGCTCGTTGCGAACATTCCCGTGCTGCGGGTTGTACAGAGTTCTTCCTCGAAGTACGCAGCTACTAACCAACTAACAGATAGCTTGTCCCGTTCCTTAAGCAGATGGCTTTTGGGCTTAGCTAAGAACTCGCTCCAAAATCAGAGGTTCTCTTGCAGGGAATCCGATATGTCTGGGGACACAGTTAATGAACAACGTATCCGCGCAACAAAAGACTGCGAAAAAGCGGAGGAACGCCGCTGCATTGTTGTGTGACACATAATTCGATCGGGTTAGTAAAATGTTACACGTGAAACCATCCAAGGATAGATGGGCTAGCGTTGAGGAATGGGGAAATTGGGTTGTTTACTGTGGAAAAAAAAGAAGAAAAAGAAAGAAAAAGCAAACGAAAATGAAAATGAAAAAGGGGGGAAGTCGTTTTCAGGTGGACTTGATTGCGATTGTCTAACCAAAGTGGGGTGGGTGAACGGATGCGTGGCTGATAGAGATGTTCGACGTTTGTCACTTCAGAAACTCTTATGATATATATATAGTACTTGCCTTACGGCTGTATTACTTCCTACACCTAGACCTATATAGTCCTCTATTATCTCCACCTTTCCTATTAAATGTGCAAGCGCCCTGGGGTATTATATGACCATAAACCAAAGTATCCGAAATGCGTTACCAATGCAGTCCTCCCATCCATTTGTATCCTAGCCGGTCTTGTGATGTCAACAAACCGGTCCATCCTATGTCATTAATCATTATTCCTATTTATTTTTTCGGGTCCATCCGTTCAAAGGCTGTCGGGGCGCCGCTCGAGCATATGAGGCTAAGTGCCTCTGGTATTAAGTTCACGCCAAGTCGCATTTCGTCTCACGCCACCAAGCTCAAGACTGCCATCATCAATGGCAACGCCCAGCTTTTTATGCCTGAGGCGCTGCTCCTGACACTCCATCCTGCACCCTTGGAAGACGTCGTCGCTGCCGCCCCTCCATTCAACACTGTTGCTCCCGCACTCGGTTCACTCGTTCCGGTCATAGATTGGCTTCTTGTTGTCGTAGCAGGGAACAGCGCTGTTGTAGTCGTTCTCCCCGAACTCCCGTATATGAGCTGCGTTGCGCCAGGCGCGAGGACAATCGTTGTCCCGTCGACCGTGATAGTGCCGCCGGGAGTGAGTGTTTCGGAACCTATAATAAATGTAGTTCCAGTGCCAGGGATTGCCGTGAATGTATAAGATCCAATGGTCAGGACGGGAGGGTTGGTGATAATCGGGGTTTGGGTTTGAGCGGTGGGTAGGAGGGTGGTTTTCCCATTAATGATGAGAGCGGTGGCTCCGGGAGCCAGAGAGATCGTGGTATCGGCTACGATTATGACACCGCCAGGGGTCAGTGTGTGTGTTCCGATAACGTATGTAGTCCCGGCGCCTGGGAGCGCGGTGAAGACGACATTGCCAATCGTCAGAGGCGGCGCTGTTATTTGAGCGGCAGCCGGGTTAGGGAGAGTTGATGTCGCGCCATTGATTACAACGAAGGAGCCGGAGGGCGCGAGAGATATTGTGGTTCCATCTACAGTTATGACTTCACTAGGAGCCAGGGTTTGGCCAGAGATGACAAAGGTTGGCGCAGCATCCGGATTTCCAGGATTGGCAGTGAACGTCGAGCTCCCAACGATGATCTCGGGGCGAGCTGTAGCAGCTGTAGGAAGCGTCTGTGTCGAGCCTCCGATCACAATGAAGGAACCGGAGGGTGCAAGAGATATCGTTGTGCCATCTATAGTTCTGACCTGACCAGGTTCGAGTGTCTGGCCAGATATGACAAAGGTAGGACCACTCCCGGAACTCCCAGTGCTAGCAGTGATCGTGGAACCTCCTATTACAATTTCAGGCTGAGCTGTAACGGCCGGTGCAGCAGTAGTCAGTATCTGCGTCGAACCTCCTATCACAATAAAGGAAGCTGAAGGAGCGAGGCTGACTAAAGTACCGTCGACAGTAGCAGTCCCACCGGCAGTGAGGGTCTGACCTGGCGCAATAAAAAATTGAGTAGCAGCATTTCCAGTCAGCGTTGAGGAACCGATTGTCAGAACTGGCGGGGCTTGGGCCTGGGCAACAGACGTGGCTACCTGTGGTAATTCGGACGTTACCCCGCCCACAACAATGGCAGTAGCGGATGGGGCGAGAGAAACGGGCTGTCCTCCGATCGTGATGGCCGGACCTCCGACTTGGAGAGTTTGCGAACCGACAATTACTACTGAGGGGCCAATCACGACTGGGGCTGTGCCGATTGTACCAACTGTCACACGTGTTTGTTCGGGGGCCGTAGAACCTTGTGGTGGGTTACTTCCAGCGTTTTGTGCATCCTGGGCGGTCGATGCTGCAGCAGTCTGCTGGACTGCTGGTTTCACGACTGCTTTGCTGGTACCGAATCCATCAGCGGTAATCTCAATCCTTGGTGGATTGACTTGCGATGTCGTCTTAGCGCTACCTGTGTTAAAGACGACGACTTGCGGATTATCCGTGGTTACATCCCCAAATCCTAGCGCTGAGGATTCGATGTGGACAAGAAACGGGTTTCCAAGAGCCTTGTTGACATACGTCAGGTCCACGACAAACAGGACGGTTACTATTGCCTGGAAACTCCCAGTACCGCAAGCCGATTGAGGGATTTGTTGGAGGAATTCTTCTGGCACCGCCCCCGTAGCCGTCGCGAAGTCTTCAATGCCTTTGAGCCAATACGGGTATGCATACGCATTGGGTAGATGAAAGGTCTCGGTAGTAGCAGTACTCCCGACGCGTCCATTATCTGCAGTGACGACAACCGTAGACTCTACCTCATACGCGGTGAAGTAGAGAAACGGGGTGGCAGAAGTTCTGCACGGGTTAAATTTAGTATTCGTTCGATTACGTACTAGGGACGCGGGGAGAAAGTTGCCACTTACGCTACAAATGCAGAGTCGGGGGCGCCGCGAACAGCTACCGTTGCGGGCGCGAGGTCGTACACGTTGAGATTATAGTTGCTCGCATCAGAGGCTGGAATGAAACCGCCAGTTGGAAGTGGAAGTGCTGCGGTCCGGGTGATGACTGATGTGATGGCTGCTGCAGGTTTCACCGTATATTGTTCATAATAGGTCCATGTCCAGCCCCACTCAGAGTCGTAGCTTTCACTCTCAGTGTAGACGGCATCCGTTGCGAGAGCACTAGCCACATCAAAAGTCTCCGTGATGGGGATGGTAGTAAGATAACTCTGGCCATCTGTGGCGTTTACTCCGAAGCTGGTGAGAGTAGCGATTTCATGCTCGTATGTGGCAGCGAACCACCAGTCGATATTTGCATTGGGGATGTTTACCGTACACGCCAAACGGGTGTCGTTCTTGGATAACAGAGACTTGACTGCACCCTGGTCGGTCGGGCGTGGACGTCCATTCTCGCTAAAGTTACTCGTGGCGGTGCCAAGAATGGGATAGGGTGGCTCCTGTGTTGCTGGCAACGTTGAGGTCGCTGACAGCGTTGCAATAGCCAGAGGCGTGGCGATAGTGGGCGACAATGTCGCAATAGAGGTGCGGTTCTGATATGAGGCTGGATACAAGGCGTGTTAGTCTGGGGTATGCGTACGGAATACGAGCCGTACCAGTCAAGGCGTTACCACGTGGGCGGAACGGCGTTGATGTGCAGAAGGACAGAATCGCACAAACAACGACAAACGAGTGTAGAGCAAACATGCCTGCGTAGACAAAGTGTCCCAGGCAGTTGCGTTGGGCGTCTCTCACGCGAGCCAGAGAGTGATGCGCATATGCGGAAGCGATAGGAGGGAGCGAAAGGCAATCAATATGGGAAAAGCCCTCCTCACTCCGACGGGCATGGCCGAGGGCTGGCCGCTAGCTACCTAGCTTTGGCTTCGGCGAGATGATGCCTCCCGCGATGGCCGGGATGGTGCATTTCAAATTGCGGGCCACTGCCACTCTGGGCGATTTGTGCCACTCAAACGCCTGCTACTTGTTAGCCGGCCCTCGAGCGACGCGTGGGCGATATTGAAGGTTGATTTTGGTGGTTTGGGTGGTTTTGATTGCCCTTTATGCGTCCACGCCGGCTCAGTTACCGGCAACCGAACTCGCTCACTCCACCCTCCGTCGTGAGGAGCGGTAGTAGCAGCAGCCGCAGCAATATCACAACACCAGCAACCACCCCGACGACGCCTGCAGGTGAGGTTGCAAGCTCGTGGAATGCAGCGCCAGCGCCAGCGCCAGTGCGAGCCGTCGACTCCGGCCGGGCGGGACTCGTCGTGCTCTCGCTGCCCCTGGTCGGCGCGGCGATCGGACGGGGTGCTGGCTGCCTCTCTGATTCGACGGGAGGGCTGCGGAGGTGCGCGTCACCTCCCCCGTGCTGATATCTCAGCCATGCCGCACGTTCGAGGCTTTCGTGGCACCGCCCAGCCAGCCCCTCCACAAAAGAGAGTCCTCAAGTTGCTGTCCCACGAACTAGTGGCCCCCTCTGAATGAAACAGACGGGCTGGGCTGTCGGCTTTTCCGCGCAGGAATATGCTTGTCGGAGTGTGGCCCTTTCATATGTGCGGGAGAATTCACCGGCTGAAAGGGTACGGAGGCAGGAGACCGCAGCCAGATGCGCTGCTCACGCTCTCTGCTGCGTCTTTCTTCGTGTTGCTCGCTGATGCTGCTTCCCGCAGCGCAGCGCAGCGGGTGCAGCCTCTTTTGCACGGCGTGGGTGGCATTCTAGAGCGGTTCGTCGGTCCCGTGAGAACATGCCCAAGCCATGGCAGGTCGCGGGCAGCCATGGTTTCGCCGTAGCGAATGGCGGCTGTTACATACGCTGAGATGCTATCGAGGGTGCGACCAAACCCGCCGTTAGTTCAGCAATTTAACGTGCCCTTGGCTGATTAGACTCAGGGCCGGTCGCCTCAACTGAACACCGCCGGGCCACTCCTCGCTACCTCGTTGTTCCCTCTCTTGCTCTCGTGTGAGGCATCGACAATGCTAGGGCGTTGTTGCGCACGCTGCTGCCGACTGTGATGCTCCTCGCTCGCCATAGCTCTGTGGCTCTTCCTCTGCCTCGCTTACGATGGCAAGTCACCGTGGTGATGGCGGCGGCACATACCTTGCCTGGGTGCTAGTTCTGTCCAACATCTTCGTCGCCCACGCCATCGACTTTCTCCCCCGCGACACCAAAAACACCTCCCTCCCGGCTCCCATTTCGTTCGCGCCGAGCCAGAACTGGGAGGGCATCGACGGCCAGTGGAACACCTTCAACCTGCGCGTTGGCACGCCTTCGCAATGGGTGCGCGTGCTTGCTTCGACCGCCAGCCAGCAGACCTGGACCATCTTCAAGGACCCCCAAGCTTGCCCTGGCCTGAACAACAGCTGCTACGACAGTCGCGGACGCACCTTCGACAATAACACCTCCACGACGTGGAACAACAAGGGCTTCTACCAGCTATGGCTAGAGAAACAACTCAACTTTACGGGCAACGGCTTGTTCGGCTATGACACCGTGGGCCTGGGGATTCCGGGGGAGGAGGGCCCGACCCTGCTGAATACCACTGTTGGTTCCCTCCTCACGCAAGACTTCTGGCTCGGCCACTTCGGCCTCAATGCGAAACCCACAAACTTCTCTGCCTTCGAGGAGCCCTCGCCGAGCTACATGACCTACCTCTTCCAGCAAAACCTTTTACCCAGTCTGTCTTTTGGCTACACCGCGGGCGCCCGGTACCGTACGTTCCCTCTTTCGCAACCCGCTTTGTCCAGAAA
The DNA here is from genome assembly GCA_001599595.1 of Beverwykella pulmonaria. Classification (NCBI taxonomy): domain Eukaryota; kingdom Fungi; phylum Ascomycota; class Dothideomycetes; order Pleosporales; family Melanommataceae; genus Beverwykella; species Beverwykella pulmonaria. The sequence continues at coordinate 1,882,631 of BCHH01000005.1, forward strand.
GTTAACTCTGCTTAGGCCTCGCAACCGTATTAGCAAGTCTTACGCTTGGCGGCTACGACGCCTCCCGGTTTATACCCAACGACCTGACATTTGCCTTCGCGCCAGACAATGAAAGGGACATCGTGGTCGGAATTGTGGATATCAAGGCAAATGGTGCAACGGACAACAATGTCAACTTGCTTAGCCTCAGGCGAGACGCCTTCAACATGTACATCGACTCGACGGTTTCGGAGCTCTGGCTGCCGGTCGAGGTGTGCCAAGCCTTCGAAGACACCTTCGGACTTCAATTCAACCACGACACCCAACTCTATGTTGTGAACGACACTGTCCACAGCAATCTACTGGCGCGGAACGCCTCCATTACATTTACCCTCGGTCAACAGGCCGCCACCAGTGACACAGTCAACATCACTCTACCCTATGCTTCCTTCGATCTGACGGCAATGCCACCGTACAGAAATTTGAATACTTCAGAACGATATTTTCCCATCCGACGAGCCACGGATCAGAACCAGTTCATACTTGGGCGAACCTTCCTGCAGGAGGCATACCTGATTGTTGACTGGGAACGCCAGAACTTTTCAGTTTCTCAATGCAACTTTGAGTTCGGCCAGAGCAAGAACATTGTTCCGATTATTTCACCAACCTATTCAAAGACTCCCGTTGTTACTTCTCACACAGCAAAGCACTCCCCAACAAGCACCATTATTGGAATCGCCGTAGGATGTGGTTTCATGTTCGCCTTGGTCGTTTGTAGTCTTTTTGGGTGGTTTTGGCGGAAACGACATCAGCGGAAACTGGCCCAGATGAAAGTCGAAATAGAATCGAACGCCAAGGCAGCGGCAGCGGCAAAGGTGGAACTTCCTAGGGAGCTCGACGAGATCCCAACATCGCCAATCGGGGATCCAGAGGAGGGCTCAAACGTCTTCCCCAAGGCCGAACTGCCCGCAGATACCCCTCGTAGGTCCGAGCTAAGTACGGACGTGAAGAACGCAGATCAGTCATCGGACCTTGATCTACCGAGCATAGCAGTAGAAGTGGAGAATACGGAGCGGCAAATTTTCGAGATGCCCGGAGACATTCCAGAGCGGCAAGAAGCGGGCGGCCGCCAGCTTTCAGAAAAGGAGTCGATGATGGTGCGCGAACGGATATACAATGGCGTAGATCCTAACGGGCCGCCAGAAGTGTCGCCCATGGCAGGAGAGCAACCGAAGAGGCCTCCGCCAATATTACCTTCAGAGGTGGCGCTAGTAAACAGGAGAGGATTGCCAGTGTCTCCTGTGACTCCGTTGACGCCTCGAACGCCTCGAGACGGCGCATATCTCGAGGCCAGCGATACGTTCTTCCAGCCATCCACCCGGACGCCTCGCGATGGCAGATTTCTGGAGACCGACGACACACTTCTCTCTCCCATTTCTCCGCTGGACGGTTCGGCGGACACAAGCAGGCGGCGCTTTTCTTACGAGTCATGACGAAGACAAAAGTTTCATCAGGTCCGACATTTATGACAGGCGTACTGGGTTATAGGAATCTTGCGTTGGGCAGGCTGATTTGATCTGTTGGCAACATATGTGGCGTTTGACCGGAAGATACCTTGCCGTGTTTTTTGCATTTGAAATTTAGAAGGAGGTCAGGAGTAGCATGAGTGGACGTCTTTCAAGTTGTCACCGTCTAAGGAGGGTCTTCACCACATAATTTCTTCTGTCGATCTAAATAGCGAAATAGCAGCTGGCAGGTGGAGACAGCTCGGTCCTCAAGCTCTGGGCCAAAACCAAATAAACACATAATACCAACACTTTACGAAGTGGGGCACAACGTGTCCAAAGGATTCCAGTGAAGACCTGAAAGGATCGACTCTGTACTGCATGTTCCCACATCCAAAGAAAAATGACTAACATCTTGGCAAAGGACAAGAGGATTAAACTTGCCCCTACTAAACCCTATTATTCTATCTGCTAGTACACCGTTTTAGCCTTATACACATCCTCCTTCACGCATCCTAATTATTCTCCTTACACATGAGAACATGTAGTCGACTTCAAGTGGCCTTGAAGAATCCATGCCACAATTATCCGCTACCGCTCTGCTTGTAACATAATATTGCCGAGCGATCCGATGGTAGTGATGAGAGGAGATACTTGCTTAGCTGGGGATTAGTGGTGTTGGTTGGCATGAAAGACGGCTTTCGCTTTCGTCGTTACCGAACAAGCAGCGGTGTCTGAAGAAAACGCTATGCTGAATGCAGCTTAGAGTGCTGCCTTTGAAGGCTGAGCGACCCAACCCCACCATGCCTAGGATAAGTAAAGAGGCACGACTACCACGCCGCCAGTTCTCACCATTCACGTCCTCAATCGCTTACCCCTCTGCTCTCCCGTCCCTTGTGCTACGCGGTGAAGGTTTTCACAGGCTACTTCTTGGCCCTGCAATCTGGTTTCAACAGCCGCTCTTCGGTTGACGGTCATCATTACCACGGGCGCCTACAGCCCTCCCTTATTACACCTGCGGCTGCTCCTGATACCTCTTGAGCCATCCACAGGTTCTGATCACTTCTCCCTGCCATCCCTAACCCAGACGTCCTCCTCCTATCGCCTAGATATTCGCACCCACTAAATACAAGCCCGCGTACCCCGCCGGAGCACGAGTCCGTCGCCATGTCCGATCTCGCGAATCGCAAGGTCTTCAAGGTCTTCAACCAGGAGTTTATCGTCGACGAGAGGTACAATGTCACAAAGGAATTAGGGCAGGGTGCCTATGGCATCGTCTGGTAGGGCTCGCCCACTCCTTCGCTGTAGACGTCGACATCACGCTGATGCCCGCTTCTTTGTGCAGCGCTGCCACCAACAACCAGACTGGCGAGGGTGTGGCCATCAAGAAGGTTACAAATGTCTTCAGCAAGAAGATCCTGGCCAAGCGCGCACTGCGCGAGATCAAGCTGCTGCAGCACTTCAGAGGTGAGTTTATTGCACGTACCCAGCGGCGACTTGGTAGATACTGACGTACTGTAGGGCACCGTAACGTATGACAATCCCGCCACGACGTCTTCATCCTCCCTTTGTCCCCGACAAACCAGGAACTGACCTGTTGTGCCTCAGATAACATGTCTCTACGACATGGATATTCCCCGCCCGGACAACTTCAACGAGTGCTACCTCTACGAAGGTGCGGCCCGATACCGATACATACCATAACACAGTGCTGACACCAACCTAGAACTCATGGAGTGCGATCTGGCAGCCATCATCAGATCCGGCCAACCCCTCACAGATGCGCACTTCCAGTCTTTCATCTACCAGATTCTGTGTGGTCTCAAGTATATACACTCTGCAAACGTCCTCCACAGAGATTTGAAGCCCGGCAACTTGCTGGTGAACGCCGACTGCGAACTCAAGATTTGCGATTTTGGCCTTGCTCGAGGCTTCTCGATGGATCCTGAGGAAAATGCGGGATACATGACAGAATATGTTGCCACCCGGTGGTACAGAGCACCAGAGATTATGTTGAGCTTCCAGAGTTATACAAAAGCCAGTATGTACTCTGATTCCATCTTCCCTCTGTCACACCTTATCATCTAGGTTTGGGGTCCAGAGGGTTTTGCCGTTGCACTCATTCAGGGCCCCAAATATAGACACGACCCACTCCCCCGCGTTGTTTTTGATGGCCTTGGCTAACCCCTTGTAGTTGATGTCTGGTCGGTTGGTTGCATTCTTGCCGAGCTGTTAGGAGGAAAGCCCTTCTTCAAAGGTCGCGATTACGTCGACCAGCTGAACCAAATTTTGCACTACCTTGGCACTCCCAACGAAGAAACTCTTTCTCGCATTGGCTCTCCGCGTGCTCAGGATTACGTCCGCAATCTTCCATATATGCAGAAGGTCCAGTTCGCCTCTCTGTTCCGACAGGCCAACCCGGATGCCCTCGACCTCCTGGACCTCATGCTTGCCTTTGATCCGTCCAGTCGGATCTCTGTCGAAGAAGCGCTGGAGCACCGATACCTGCACATCTGGCACGATGCTTCTGATGAGCCGTCCTGTCCCACAACTTTCGACTTCCAGTTCGAGGTTGTTGAAGAAATCCCTGAGATGAAGAAGATGATCCTCGCTGAAGTCAACCGGTTCCGCCATGAAGTGCGAGTGCAACCGGGTGCAGGAGGGGCAGGCCAGGCACCACAGCAACCAGCTGTTCCCATACCCAACAACTACGACCGCGCAGGTTATGCAGACCCTCGACCTCAAGAAACGATGATGCAGGACGGGTGGCAAGGTAACGATTTAGAAAGGGATCTCCAGGGCTTGGACGCCAGGGGGATGCGGTAGACATATATTCCCATTGCTGACGTCACCAAAGAAGTAGCGTTTAGCCCGTATCGTTGCGATAGTGTTCATTTTGGTTCGGTATACAGTATAGGGTCATCTATTTAGGACTGGAATGAAATGGGATGTGTCATAGCTTGGATGAACGGGATGGAATAGGAACGTCGATGTGCATACCCTGTTCGTGGAGGGCTGGTTAGTTTTCTTTCTTTCACCGTCTAAGATGGATCTTGCCCGACAGACTTTCTTTCTTTTGTGAGAGATGAATTGAAAAATCTTGGCCTTCGCGGTCTGTCCATATCTGCGTGAGAGTGCGTTGGAAGGCATCGGCAAAATTGTGGGTGTGCTAAGCCTTCACGCATGAACTTGAACGAGCGGAAATCGCCTTTTTCTTCATCAGGGTGCTGGATTTCGGTTCCTGAGGTTCATGTGCCAGAATTTGATTGGATGGTAGGGTTCGGTTTCTAGGGTTTTGGGGCGCATGCGGCGTGGGCGGAGAATGGGAAGGCACGTGAAAGTGTTGTAGCGCCACACCTCAGCCACATATTTGGTGGAGCAGTTAGGAGGACTGTGTTGTGTATAGTATAAAGGAAAATATGAGCGTTCGGGATAAGACTGGATCTTTAGCGTTTATTCCTACAATCCGCTCTTACTGTCCATCTTCCTCACCGAATACACCGATCCCAAACCAGCGTGTATCCCACCCCACTCTAGTGCTAATCCCTCTATCCCTTCCCTCTTCTCTTCTTCATCAATATGCAGCCGATATCCGCCGACGCTGCGCTCTCTACCTGCGAGCATATCCTTGCCTACACTTTCACAAACAAACTTCTAGCCCTTGAAGCGCTCAACACCACTGGCCAAGGAATCGCGATTCAATATAACGGCGAGCTGTACGACGACATCCCGAGGAACAAAATAATGGCCGAGTTCGGCGATAATGTCGCTGATTTTATTGTTCATTTGGATTGGATATGGCGTACTTCGAGCCACCAGAGAAGATTTAGGAACAGTACGTATTGCTGACATCTCCTGTATCATTATGCTGACGACTGACTGACAGCAGTCATACCATGGGACACACTCAAAAAGACCCTTCTCACCAACAAAGCTCTGCATAAGCGCGGTGTTGATTTTGGGATTGACAGGTGTATTTTGCTCAACCCTGGCACGGAGCTGAAAGGCGACTCGTTTAGGATAGTGGCTACGGTTATGGAAGCGCTGTTTGCTGCTGTGTTTCTGGATGGTGGGGTGGAGGCCCTTACAAGGGTTCTAGAGAAGTTAAAGTTGATGGACTTGGATCTGAGCAATGGGCTTCCTTTGAATACTGAAGGGACTAATGGGCAGGAGATGGCGGATGGTGGGTTGTAGAATGGGAGGGCGGGGAAGGGGGAGAAGGGGAGATTGGGTTGTGTTTCTTAGTGTATTGATAGACTGGATAAACTGTACTGTACGTTATTAGAGTGATATCTCTTAATTTTGTATGTCTCCCTCTCTCTCTCTCTCTATATATGTATCCTTCTGTCTTGCTCTTATATATATCTTTCATTTCTCTACAATTTGCTCTTCACTCTCCCTGACCTAAAGTAGCCCTCCATCCCATAGGCATTTCTGAGTGAAGCATGTTATAAGTCTTGTGATGCGATCTACAAGAACCCTGCTTCAGCATCTCAAACATTAGCAACCTCGTCATCCCTACGCTTACCAGAGTGCATCCACCAGAGCAGCCTTAATAGTGGATAACACACCTATGACAGTATCATCTTTTAGTGTATTAATATATGTATCTCTAGTGTCCTGTTGTTCTGTGTTAGAAATACTGCCTGTGTAAGAGCCCAAGGGTCAGAAACACGCCCTTATCGTAATAGTCTCGGCGCCCTTGGACCTCAGCGCCTTGATAACAATCTTTGCCTAAGCTGAAGTACCGATCTCCAATGTCTTATCTCTCTATTCAAGATCTAGATGCACAAGGCCCACTGGTAGCAGCGAAGCTCGTCCTCAAAGCCTGGACTCATTAACGGCCTGAGTTTTCAGATGAATAATCTCTTGATGTTGAGCGCGTACTTTTCATCATTAATACGGCTAAAGATTTACTTCGAGCTTATGATGGTAGCGCCCATTTTCCCAAGTCCAATGAAATCCACAAGAACCGTAATCTAAGTGAGAGCGTAGTTCGGCTCTGAATCTCTAATCCTCCTAAGCCCGTCGGAGTATCCAATCTGATAATCGGGGTGTTCGCAACCCGGAAAGAACTCTTCGTTGTCAGCCTCTGCTGCTACTCGCTTAGTCTCTGATAGTGCCCATTTGTCGAGCATATTCTGACGCCTTGCAACAGGGATCTGGATGAAGTTGTGCGTCGGTACGGCGTCTTTGGGAATGGAATGTTTCGCGAGCTTATCTACCAATTCCGCAACCTCATCCTTCAACTCGCTTCCTTTGAGTGCATACATCTTGTTTCGTTGAAGAAGTCGTTGAATTATTGTAGGCCGGTGTCAAAGAGTGAACCCACCTCTTTACCCCCCCCCCCCCCCCCCCCCCCATGGTAATCTCAAAACCTCTCGCAAGATGAGCAATAGTGAATGTTGCATCTTCTGGAGAAGTCCCTTAGATTTAGGCATTCATATATAGCTCAAAGAACCTTTAGCAGAATATCTTTAACTCCTTTCCTCCACTCTTGTAGTAGCAGATGGGTTGCGAGACTTGCACCCATGCATGCTCTCCATCAAACAACCTTCCAGATCTTTGTCCGAAACGCTGCACCATCTCCGTCTGCATCATTGCCCTACTCATGTCTTAGTCGCTTCGAGAATATATTCATTCTGCTGCTCTAGAAATTGATGATAGCACCATCGGGATTCTGCTAATGATTAGTAACGTCTCGTGTAGGCAATTTATCAAGATATGGCATATACTGAAGATTTTGAACTTTAATGAGTGCATAAAGTATCTCTAAGTTACTCTGTTATAGTATACTGGGTGCGTTAGTACCTTGTGGCATACTACCCCGTCCAAGGTTTTCCTCTCTTCTATCCCCCTATTTTTAAGCCCTATTTTTGTCCGAATTAATATTGGGGAGGAGGTACCGTAGTTCGTTCAATTGCTACCACTGTATTTGGAGACGATGTTTTTTCCTATTGTTATCTATTCAAGTTGGCTGTAGCGCATACCTTCTATAGTAATATCCGTTGCAGTGATGACATACCTCATAGTCTGGTAACAGTGTTACAGCTAGAACGCAAAACAACAACCTTGGCGAAACTTCAGGCAGAGGCTGCAGGGTTACAAGCTACAAGCCTCTACATACCTAAACGACAATAAGATACTACCGCGTGCGCCTACTAATGTCTCAGCACGCGAACTTAGCCTTGAGATAGATCACACTGCCACTCGGCAGAGGGTAATGCAAGGTCAAGCCCTTCCCTGAGAGACTTCCTTTTCCTTTTAAAAATATTGAAATAGTGGTAGGACGCACTGTAACGACCAACTCAGCTATTCGCTTCGCGACCTTGCAGCGCCATAGCATGTTGATTATATGCATAATATCAGCTTGCACGGCTCAAGAGCTAGGTCATATCCTCTCCTCCCTTTATATCAATAACCTTTGTCTTACGCTGCGGACCACCGCATCTTATCTTCTACTCCCACTGGACGACAACTTCTCAGGTCACAAGCCAATTTCTGCATTTCTTAAACTTGAACGACTCGAAACATGGCTGAAAGTATTGGCCTTGTCCTGGGCACGCTCGCGCTGGTAGGTGTTTTTAAGGATTGCATTGGTTTGATATCACAAATCGCTATCGCGAAATCCATTGGCCAAGACTATGAGATCTTTGACACGAGGCTTAACATTAAGAAGACGCTACTCCTTCAATGGGTGAATCGAATACACCTTTTTCAATCGCTAGCAGAACGACACGCGTCTCGATGACCCAGAAAACACGACGAATCATCTTAGCTGCATTCACCTACTTTTTGGAGAAAGTAAAGAGCCGCAGCGCCGTTACGGTGTTCGGACGGCTAAGAAGGGTGAGGAGACTGAAACCTCTTCGGCTGTCAGTAGTCGTCTTATGTCTCGCTTTTATCAGGAGTCATAGTCCCTCATGCTGTGGCGGAATTCACAGATTCTCAAGCTAGGTCAGGAGGCGCAGCCTTTTCAGCCGCGGGTTGAGGTCTACAAGAAGGATAATTCAACTTTCACCAAGATCAAGTGGGTTATTAAGTGGGTTATCAAAGACAGGAGAAGTTTGAAGGCTTCATCCGGGAGCTATCGGACCTCATCGCCAACCTCAACAAAGTGATACCCGACAAACAAGATTTTACTCGCACTTATCTAAAACGGGAAATTTAAAGAATGTGAAGTGTTCCTACCCTGAAAATAATACCACATGCTTCAACGGACGATAACAATGATCCCGTCAATGTCACTAACGACGCCATCATAAGAGAGCGTAGGCGCTTTGAAGAGGGCTGTGACGATATTATGCATCGCCAGCCCCGGAAGGCCCTCGGGTAGTGTAAGGAATTGGGTTGTCTCGCACTAAACAGGGTTGAGAGTAAGGTTTCGGGGTAGATAGGAGTGTATTGTAGGAGGGACGAATCACTGCCAAACCACATTGGTAGCGGGGGAACACTAATAGGCTAAATCGCATGACACCTGCGCCATATTGCATCCGTACAGGCCCGGTACCAGCTTTACAACATGTACAGGCCAAAACCGGCCTTATCCTAACGGCGCGAGAAGTCGTGAGGAGGCTAGGGATCTAGAGGATTTCATGAACCCTGAAGATGGAGATGAGGAGCTAGAGGAGCAAGAGGTGGTACTACAAGATATTATCAATCATTACACTGGTGCTGTCGGTGTTGAAACTGTAGAGGAGGAAGATGCTGAGCCACCACCTCCACCGTCTTTAACTGAGGCTCTCGCGGCTTTATCAACTTTACAAAGCTATCTAGAAGCCCAGGCAGACTCTACAATTGATGATACGAAGGGTATTAGCACCATGGAGCGCAGGCTTACCCACAAGGCCATTGCATCGCGCAAGTAAGCTTCAATCAAGGCATATTTTAAAGCTCCGGCGGCTAGATAGTGCTTTGGTAGTACGGCGCCTGTTGAGGGACTGGTGCAGGATTTTGTGTACTACTTTTAGGGTAGGTAGAGTGTTATAGACACGTAGTTTGATTATTTGGGAAGAAATTGATAAGGAGTTTTGCTGTTTTTAATGACTTGTATTGTGGACATGTGAGTGTAGTGATTGGGATAGTGTGGCTGATTCCTTTTTTACGAAAGCGAATTAACCACTGCACCACGCCAAGGTGTGGGCAGTCTTTCGGTGACTAAGCCATCGGCGCGACGGAGCAATGGCCGATTGGTACACTAAGCACTGCCCACTCAAACATCCCACCTCCTGTGGCCCGTGCCTCCGCATTGGTCCAAAGGTTCGGTCGCTTGAACTTGGCGAAGGATGCGCCAGTGATTGCTGTCCTTATAAGAACTAGCTACAGTCCCTCTTGTTGTTCGTTTGCATTTTCTCACAACACTGCGGAGCAGGTTTCAGGATGAGTGGTTTTCGGTCGAAGTCGTACGGGGGATATCGCACTTCTCACGGGAGGCGTGGCCGTGGTAGTGGCTGGGTGAAAGGGAAGTCCTAGCGCAGTCGTAGTATTCGTTATGGGAGGATCTGTCGTCGTTATGGGGAGATCCGTCGTCGTTCGGGCAGGACGGCGGTTTCGAAGTTGGCCAAGGGAGTGGCGAGAATCAAGCGGGGCGAGATGCAGAAGGTGCAGCTGCGCACCATTCTAGAGGCTGTGGTGGAGTGTTTGCGCGAAGCGGGTATAGAGAGGTCGAAGTATTTTCCGGTTCTGGCGATACTAGAGACTATGCATTGCTGTTATTCAGCTGTCACTACTTTGACAGGGAACAACATCACACTAGGCAAAGTTTTTAAATACTTTTTGAAAACTTGTACGAAAGCTTCATGATTTTGGATATAGTACAATAGAATCTCGTTGATATGATCTTATTTACCCTGGCGATTTCTATCGTACTATTAAATTATCACAATAACGATCTAGGGTCTGTCTCACCCCTTAACGACCAACAATCAAATATATTTGGAAATCCGGTCGTTTGATCAATCAAATCTGAAAATCCATCAACTCGAATCCTACAATAGAGATTTGTATGGCAAATCAAATCTTACCGTTGGATTTGATTTGTAGATTTAAAGGATGTTGATAGGGATCTTACAGCTAGCTGCATAGTGGTGCGAGCACTAATCGGCAAGGCATAAGACAGTTGTACGGTGTACACAGCGTACGGGGACAGTAGGGTGGGCAACAGGTTTCTGGTTATTGCTCTCCTCATCTATGTACAAACGCGAGCGATATTTAAGGAGGCGCGCCCGTGCACGGGAATCACGTGATATACCACGTGATCCCATGCCGGGCTAGACAGATACTTTGCGCCGTATCGCTCCTGCGTACGGACAAAGGATTTGATATTTACTGTGCTCCTGCTCAACGCGCTGTTTTGTGAGGTTTCTTATGAGCTGATTTCCCCACCGGCTGCCACCTATCCATGCTCCGCTCAGGCTTCGTACCCAGCAATCTTATATACTATCGTCGTCAGCTTTGTTGTTGATCGTGTAAGCTGGAGGGCGGAGGAAAAGAGTGTCCAGATGTGTATTGTATGTGATGTATGTACAGCTGATATATATATATGACGGACTGATTAGTCAGTGGCATATCCACGTGACATTATGGTGTCCTCGGCTTACACACCCCCCTCAGTTTTGAACTTTAAAGCTGGAGCGATCGAAGGCCATCCTCTACCTTTCTTAGGCAGAGCTGCATATTTGTGGGTCTGTCCTGCTGTAATACAGGCCTGTCAACCACTGCTGGTGCAGTTCCTGATGGGGCGATCATTTTTGTGCTTCGTGTGTTCTGTATGGAGGTTGGAGGTTTGAAATAGCTGTTTACAAGAATTGACAGCAATGTACAGAAGAAGAATACAAGATAAAGAGATACACAAAATAATTATGATGGGAAATCCTTGAAATGCAAAAGGGATACCTAGTGTTTATGCCTTTGTCTCAGCAACAGCTTTGTAAGACTGTTAGCTGGTTGACTATTAGTCTGTATATATGCGAGATTGATTTGATTGTTTTGAACCTCTTGACGAAGCCAGTGGTGATGGATATTAATGTGTTGTAGTTTAGTTTTAAGTCGCGGAGAAGCTTCTTTCAGCAACCTAATTGTTTGTTGATTGTCGCAGTATAGCAGTTGCTTATTGTCAAGCTTGAATCTGATGGATTTGAATAGTCTCCACCACCATATTAACTTAGTGCTGGCTGATGATGCAGCGATTAATTTGGATTTAGTGGTTAATTTGGTGACACAGCGTTGCAACGTTGCTTTCTAGTTGATAGGACTGCCAAATAGGAAGAAGATATAACCTTGTGAGCTTTTGCGCGTGGCCTTGTGATTAGTATATAATGCGTCTAATGCTCTAAAGAAGTCAGGTTCTTTGCAGTTAGCAATATAGGCTAAGTTGGTTGATACTAATGCATTATAGCATAGTGACTAATTACGTGTCTAACTAAGGTATGCAATTACATAATATGCGGCGTTAATATTGTTGGTTTCACAGGGCTATTGCAATAGCAATGGGGGTTCTCAAAGGGGTAATAAATCGTTGTGTCTGTCTCTATCTGAGGTGAGGCTCAGGAGGTTGTATCATCCCTTTGCCGCCAAGCACCGCTAGTGTCTCATGTGATAAACACGTGATCACAACATCACCACGTGATCACCATGTTCTATATATATTCCAACACTGGCAACTCTTTCTTTTGTCGTTGTCGTTGCCAGTTGCAATCAAATAAGGAAAAGAAAACATGTAACGAATGGACGCTCAATTGAGCTAGAAATAAAAAGAGAACTCCATCCACTTTGATCGGATCAAACACGTGACTGACTAGATTGACCGTTCGAACGGTTGACCCAACCGTCGATTCGTATGCGGAGCTTGTTCGTGTCGACAAGGGTTTTGAGGGCGTTGTTTGGTATAACCTTGGTGAAGGCGTCGGCCGGGTTGTCGTTGCCATTGATCCACCGAATCTCCTGGAGCTCACGTCGCTCATATGACTGGCGAAGAGCCATGATATCAATCATAAGGCGTTTCTCCTTTGTGGTGCCGAGTTTGACAAGGCATTCGTATAGGGAAAACGAATCGGTGCATACAACGATCGGGATTTCGGGGATCTCCAATCGGTCCGTAATCATCTTGAGTGTCGTGCCGAGAACGATAGCGATATCAACTCCTGCTACCATCCCATAGACCTCTGAAGCAAGCACTGCTCGGGTCACTCTTTTGCTTTTGGTAGAGCTGTAGTGGATGATATTGCCAGTAATATTGAACTCGCTCTCTCCGGGGGCTTCATTTGCAATGGCGATTAGATATCCTAACTGGGAGCTTAAATCTTTGTTGTTTGCAAATGAGCCGTCGACGAACACAAATAGCTTTGCTGATTCGATCTCAATAGGCAGATATTGGAGTCCTCGGTCGAGATTTGCCATGTGCCATGAGATGCGTTTGTTGAGGGCCTTGATCTCGTCATTACCAGGTTCCTGAGTCTGCGCAGCGGTTGATAGATCAAAAGCAGCTTCCGGTTGACATATCGATGAGATGAACGCAGCTCGAGCACGCTGCTGTCGGTATACAGTTTGAGTAT
>BCHH01000005.1:1989268-2024558 GCA_001599595.1 Beverwykella pulmonaria
ATAGGACCTACAGCTAGCAGGAGCTAAGCAACAGATTAAAGTATACTTAGACTATTAGAATTTAACTAGTTTTACAACAACTAAAAAGTTAAATTAATAGCAAGTTAGGTAGTCTAAAACAATAGCAAACTACAATTTTAAGATCTATTATTGCGCAGGGACATTAAACAAAGCAGCAGACGCTCTAAGTAGGCAATTAGACTTAAAAGAAACAGATAAGCCTACTACACACAATGCAGTTCTTAGGAAGGAACAAGATAGTAGCCTTACATACAACTAACTACAAATAGTAACAATTGCTATAACTACAGTAACAATTATAGATAGTTAGCAACAGCAAGTACAAGATGCGTACTAAGAACATGTTTTGCACAAAGGGCAGCAAACAACTTAAGACATAGAAGGATTTTGCAAAAACCTAGTAAATAGACTAAGACCCTATGTAGCCTAAGAATTGTAGCAAGAACTAATATAGGACATGCACAAGTTAAGAGTATAGGGACACCTAGGAATTAACAAGACAGTACAAAAAATAGCAAAAGACTATACAATTCTAAAGCTATAACAAGCAGTAGAACAAGTAGTAGGAAACTGTATAGAATGTTTAAAGAACAAACTATAATAACATAAGCCCTATAGACTACTACAACTACTATAGCTAGTAGAAAGGCTATAGAGCAGTGTTATAATAGACTTTATAGTAAAGCTCCTAAAATTAGTAGAACCTAGCTTAAAACAATTATGCAACACAATACTAGTAATTGTAGACTAATTAACTAAGTACACATACTTTATACTAACAAGTAAAGAGATATTAGCAGAAGAATTAGTATACAAAGTTACAAGAACGTTAACAGCAAACTATAGTATGCTAGACAAATTTATAACTAATTAGGACAAACTCTTTACATCTAAGTATTAGAGCACACTGTTAGCTAAACTAAGAACAAAGAAAAAACTATTAACTAGCTTCTACCCTTAGATAGACAGGTAAACAGAGTAGACAAACTAGACATTAGAACAATACTTACAGATGTACGTTAACAAGCTGCAGGACAACTAGGTTAAACTCCTGCTAACAGCGCAACTAGCRTACAATAGATTAAGGTTAAGTACAACAAAATACTCACCCTTCTACACAAACTATAGATATAAGCTAATTGCTTATTAAGATCTAAAGGATATAGAGAGTCTACATACAAATGTAGCAGACAAAGCTAAAAGACTCCTAGAACTACACAACAAATTAAGCAAGAACATAGCTTAACAGAACCTTACAACATCTAAATTAGCTAACAAAAAAAGAATTAAGAGACTAACCTTTAAAGAGGGGGATAGAGTTTTCCTCTTATAGAAAAACTTAAAAACTAGAAGACTATGCAGCAAACTAGACAATCTCTAAGTAGGACTATTTAAAGTCTTAGAGACTAGGGAACTAGTAAATTACAAACTAGGTCTACTAAAGGATACCTGCATACATCTAGTTTTTTATAAATTACTCCTAGAACTAGCACTAGCACACGCTAAACTAGAAACTAGCTTAGAACTTAAAGATAAGGACTACAAGGTTAAATTAATTAAGGACCTAAAGAAGTTTAGACGTTAGTAGAAATACTTAGTAAAATAGCAAGAATAGCTAGACAGTTAGAACACATAGGAACTAAAACAGAATCTTACAAACTACAAGAAATTAGTAAAGGAATACTACTAACAGCATCTAGAGGTAGGAGATCTAAATAGTCTAATAGAAACAGCACAGGATTAGTAAGGAAGGAAGAAAGGTTAAAAGAAAAAGAATTAGCCTATAACTAGCCTAGGTTAGTTAATAACAGTTTAATTAGTAGTAATTTAGAAATAGTAATAGAAGTTGTACTAGGTAACTTTAGTAAAGGTTCTAGAGTAGCAGCAGTTCTTAGATTATAAGCAGCGTAGGATTGTTTACGCTCCTCTACCTTAGCAAGCTTACAATAAAGGTGCGCAGCCTTACAACAAAGGTGCGCAGTCTCTAATACTGCGGCTGCCTGTTGTTGCGCAGCATTAGCGTGCCACTCCTTAGCAAGAAGTAGGGCAAGACGCTTTGCACGCTTCTCTAACTAAACTTTCTCCTACTCCTCCTTAGATATCTACAAGCTACATTTTGCATAGACTACAATACAACTAGCACACTCCCTAGAGCAAGTGTTAACAAAACAACACAATTTCTCTTTCTAACAGCAAGCACAACTAGACAACATTTTAGTGCTGTAGACATAAATACGTTTAGTGCAGGCGCGACAGTTCTTAGTTAAAGTTAGTTTTAATTTTAGGACCTTAGGCATAGTTAGGACAGGACAAATAGGAACAGGAATCTACTAAGCAGGACAACACACCTTTATACCTAGACAACTACAGACAGAACAGCTAGGGTAAGAGTGTTAGGACAACACTACTAAAGAGGGGGATAATGTTACAGTTTAAAGAAGTAGCACAGATGCAGGCTGCAGATAAGGAACCAACCCCGTCAACAGGCGCAGCACAGCGCGCAGGCGGGCGCAAAGGAACAGCAAGGATTTGCGCAGGTAAGCAAGGCACGTGACAGAAGATATCCTGCTAAGGAAGAGGAAACTTAGAAGAATTAAAGGATCCTCAAGATCCTGCCAAGGAAGAGGAAACTTAGAAGAATTAAAGGATCCTTAAGATCCTGCTAAGGAAGGGGAAACTTAGAAGAATTAAAGGATCCTAGAAAATTCCACTAAGACAAAGGAAACTTAGGAGAATTAAAGGATCCTAGAAAATTCTGCTAAGACACAGGAAACTTAGGAGAATTAAAGGATCCTAATTATCCTACTAAGAAGAAGGGAGACCTAGGAGACTTAGGATTCTATAGTCAAAGAGGAAATATATAAGGAGGACAGTTTCCTATGTTATGTTTGCTCTTTGTAGTTAACTCAAATAACTTTACTCATCTCTTACCTAGATTAATACAGCAAGTTAGTTAGTCAATTTATTAATTAGATTTACCACCCTGTTGTCTTATATCATCGTCTTCAAACCTCACAGAATAATCCTACAACACCTACGCTTACGCACCGCCTTAGTACAGACCGGACCCAGTAAGTGTTCACCTCGTATAACATTAAAGTGGACATTTAATAATGCAAGGCGTGATAGTAAGACAAGGTTAGTAAAGAAGGACAGAATTAGCGCTACTTGCTTGAGTGTTGTTGATTTAATGCCTTTTGGCGTTGATAGGGGTATTGTTACTTCTCCCCATGCCTAAATAGATATCTTGGCATTGCCAGCGAGTATAATATTGTTGTTAGCTGCTAGTGCCACCTATTAGAATTTGGCTGGGTTGTTGCAAATATAGATATTAGTGGCTAGATCTAAGGTCTATAAGTAGAGGAGTAGG
Organism: Beverwykella pulmonaria; assembly: GCA_001599595.1. Taxonomy (NCBI): domain Eukaryota; kingdom Fungi; phylum Ascomycota; class Dothideomycetes; order Pleosporales; family Melanommataceae; genus Beverwykella; species Beverwykella pulmonaria. The sequence goes on from BCHH01000005.1 coordinate 1,992,660, forward strand.
TACTGCTCCAATTGATGTGATTAATGTAATTAAGGGCTAAACGCTGACAAAAATACTGCAAATGCATGTGGTATTAGTAGCTAAGCGGGGTTGTCTCTAGCATCTATCTCTATTGTATTAGATTTGTCCTTCTTGTTATTACCCTTGCTATAGCGCTTCTTAAATTGCTTCTGCCTGTCGCGGACCTTGTTTAGTATGCCTTTCTTGTCTGTGGCCTTGTAATTAGCAACTTTCTTGGCTTTTTTAGGGTCTTTAATAAATCCTCTTGGTCTTAGCAATGTGATAATGTAGGGACATTAGCCCTAGTAGTGTATATTACTACACAGGCACAGCTTTAGTGGATTACTACTGTTCCTAGCTCTTTTCTTGTTGTATGGAGATTCTTTACTGTTTAGCTTTGCTCTAAATGCTCCCCTATGTATATTGGTTTTCTTTAATTGTGTGGCACGATGGTATTGCAGATATTTAGCAGCAACAGTTGACAGCTAAACAGAGTCTAGTATTGGAGCGTTGGGGTTTGCATCCTAGGCTTTCTTGGCAGTGAAGATTTTGCGTAATATACTAGCGGCATATCCTAGATTAACCTAATTAATTGCTTGCAGTACATTGTGGTAAGGTTGAAAGCTGTGTGCTTGTGGCAGCTTAAGTAGTTTTGCGCGATTGTAGGCAGCGAGAAAGGCGTTGCACCAGTCCTTGATATTCGTTTGGCGGGCATGCAGGATCTTAGCTGTCTTGTACGCTTGTTGAACCTAATATTTCTGATCCTGGCTTGTAGGTGAGTAGTGCTTTTGCAGTGTCTTGAGCTGATTGTATACAGCGTCTTTGTCTTGGATATGATAGATAAGGTCCTGATGAATTGTTTTAGCAATGTAGGATCCAACTTGTCCTAACTTATCTTTTAATTGCTAATACTCTTTGATATCTTTGTAATATGCGCTTATATCCTGACTGTATAGCGTGAGCTCTCCCTGCGTAGGTTGGATAGAAGCAGTTCCAGCAGCATTAGGAACGGCAGTTGGACGAGGAGGTTTCTCAGGCTTGTTGAGAGGACGATAGGGTTGTTCGGGGTTGAGATAATCCCATACGTCTCCTGATTGAGCGACTCGCTTGACCACAAAGATCCAGTGCTCCCAGTCGGATTTTCCTCGAAGAATGGGTTCGGTAGTAGACATATTGACGACGAGGTTGATAGGTAGGATCAAATAATAAACAACGGTGATAGTCAAACGATATTTGATAGTGCGGTTAGGCACGAACCGGGCTCATAACTGTAAGCTGGAGGGCGGAGGAAAAGAGTGTCCAGATGTGTATTGTATGTGATGTATGTACAGCTGATATATATATATGACGGACTGATTAGTCAGTGGCATATCCACGTGACATTATGGTGTCCTCGGCTTACAGATCGTTATCGCGTACTCGCCGCCTTGTATTGCCTATCCAAATCAGCTTACAGCGTGTTTTTTACTGCCTTTGTCTTATTAATAACCAAATATGCCGCCTAAATGCGCCAACAGCAGTGTCGACAGCGCCAAAGTACCTTCTAAAAGCGTCTATTGCCATACACATGTGTTGATTACGAACCAGCTAAGGCGCCTGAAGACTATCTCGCGATCAATTTACGCGCCGCGCTTGCAAAACTACTCAGTTACTACAGCAAGCTTGACGACTCCTCCGCCTATTACGCCGCCGTGGCCCTCCATCCCCGCTATCGTGGCTATTGTAAAGCTGCTTGGGCTGACAATTCGCGCCGGTTAGCAGCTGCTGAAGCCATAGTTTAGCAATTCTGGTGCGTCTACAAGCAAACCTCCACCTCCTACAGCGCCCTGAAGCCGCCCACAAAGCCCAGCAACGTTCTAGATGACGCTATCAACGCTATACTGGACGCCGAAAGCAGCGACGATACAGACAATTATACTGATGAGTACGTACGCTAGAAGGCCGACGAGCCGCGATGGAGTGTTACAGATTTGATCAGCAGGGCAACCCAGTGCGATACCGGCTCAACTTTCGCAGCAAGTACCCACAACTCTCACAAATGGCGAACGATTTTATGACAATTCCTGCATCCAGCTGCGAGTGAGCGACTTTTTGACGAGCTTGGCGACCTATTAGAGCCCAAGAGGCGTAAAATCGGCTCTCAACTTCTAGCGGCTCTACAATGTTTGCGGGGATGGATGGAAGCAGGCTTCATAGAGGCAGAAATCAAGCCGGAGACTGGGTTTACTGACAAAGATTTGGATAGTTTATACGAGCTCTGCAGCTGGGAGGACGCTGCAGAATAGAACCCCATATAAACGCCTTTTCTGTACATTTACATTAAATATATTTCCAAATCCTCAGTCAAATTTAGTCCAAATCGCCATCAAATCCACGCCGACGTTAATATACTCCAACTCCAATCCAATCCTCGGCAGATATTTGCTTGATTTGATTGTTGACTTATCTGTTGACGACAACCCTCCTCCTGGGAAACTCACCGTCATCATAATCTGCAGTGGATTATCGCACACCAACGCCCTAGACTTACTCTCTCTCCTATTATAAACGTACATCTTAAAGGGTGTGCAAGTGGCTTGCACATACCCACCGGGAGCACCCCACTTCTCCGTGCGTGATAGGCCGCTTACTAGACAGATCTGGTTCACCATCAAACCGTTTCTCTTTGGCTGTTCCCTCCCCTCCCCCTCTACTCTACCTGCTTTCGCAAGGCGGCCACATACCTTGCTTGAATGTCGAAATCGCCGCTGGTCATTTTTGGAGCCGCCGAAATTTAGTCACAGGCGGAGTATTGGATGGTATGGAGGTCGCTCCGAGATCTAGGTATATCTGCGAGGGATACAACGGTGGGATACGGACTGTGTATCTTAGACGCATGCTATAAATGTTCTTGTGTAGATGTAGTGTCGAGTCAAGGCCACGTTGAGGATCTCACCACACAAGGGGTGGCCCAAAGACAGAGCGGACGCGGGGAAGAGAGTGAAGAGGAACGGAAAATAGGTAGGGTGCAAGAAATGTGACGCAGCAGTGAAGAGGGCTGGCTGGGCTGGCCGACGACATGCACTGCCATCCTCTCCAGCTGGGCATCTTATCACAACCTCTTGTGCGGACAACAGCCTGAACGCCGCGACAACACACTGCGTTCTCCTCTTTCTTCCTCTTTCTATTTCTCTTCTTACTCTTCCTCGACAACCTACACAACGCCGAAGACTACGATAAAGTCGGCCTACCGTGCTCTGCTATACAGACAAACCTCCACCACTCTATCAACCCCCAGCAGACTTGTGAACATACCTCTATCTCCTCCTCTGGACAACGCTCGTACTCTCCTATGCCACGAATCAATATGGGGAATTGCGCGTCCTATAATTCACCCTCAAGGGTGTTAGACGATAAAACAACGTTGATGAATGAGCATCTGATGGACCACAGATTACTTTTTCTATTTTACGGGCTAGGAAAACGTCAATATTTCTTGGAAGCCATAGCACGCATCTATCCCGCCTCGGATGATAGCGGCACTGATGCGAAACAGCCTGCGCCGAATCTCCTTCACGGGCTTGCAACGCATCATGAGCACATCCAAATTTTCACTACACCTATTATATTTGCCGCTCAAGGTCCTGGTCGAAAGAATACATCCCAATCACTGCAGTGCCCATACCAACCATCCATGAAGGAGCCGGGGTACACCAGTGCCATCTTGAACTCAACCTACGGCATTATTTCTTTACCAACGCCTCGTCGACGACGGCTCTTCCATACCTTACTACTTGCGATAGGCCAGCTCATATGCTGCACGATGGTGCGGAACTACGAAGTCTGCTATGGCACTCCTCCAGAATCGTGTCAGGCTCCTTGGACACTAGATCCCTAACCCCTTCTGTCAGCTCTTACACTGCTTCTCAAATATCTCCAAATTCCAACAACACTCCTCTTCATATTCATAGCTCTGACATATGGAGGTTCAGCTACGCTTCAGCACCACATAAATCAGACCAATCAACTCCAGGGACAATCCATCTTCGTCGGAATGCTAGCTGGAGCCGTTATGGCCTTGCCGTCCTTAGCCAGACCAAACAAAGGTCTCGATCTCGCCTCTCCATCAGTTATCTGCATAACATGCGCTCTCATGCGGCGCAACTGCGCACTGGTTCTGGCGCACTTTCCTCAGCCCTACCAGAACAAGGCTCGACCACACGATTGACCGATGGGCACGAGAGACACCGGGAGTGGATACTAAGGAATATGTTGTCAAGTTTCATGAGTTCATCTAATCAGTATGACTACAGGGGAACTCCAGAGCAATATTTGGACTCAACAGAAGCTCTGATGTTGCAGGTAATGCCGCGGTAGAGAATTTTCCTTAACGTACTTACCAAAGTGAGTGGGCAATCCCCACCAACATTTTACAACGCGTTACCTACTAACTACAATGGCTCTACCAACTACTACTCGATTACCCTGTAATCAGGCAATATTCTCCTTGCTATGTTATGTTATAAACATAACCCAAGATGACTACAAAATTGTTATAAACACAACCCAAGAACTACTGACGGCAAGTTATACTGTCCGCAACGGTAGCGCGGCAAGCGACCCGATAGAAGGTCATGAGGCAGACTACGACATGGGGGACGATGCCGTACCCAAACTAGAATAATGCCGTATGCCACAGTACTATCAGTTAGCGAATCAAACTGGGATAATACTGTAAGCCACAGTATCATGTGATGGATTAGTGGGTCTGTAAATCACAGAGCCACAGAGCCATGTCTTGGCCAACAGATCCCGTCGAATATATAAACTTCACAAATCTCCTAGATAGTCTGCATAGTCAATTCATTCGTATTCGCTGCATATATCTGTTCTGATATTGACGCCGCTCACAGTGAAGCCTCTCGCCCGTCAGGAATTTATTGTCTATCACATCACCTCTCCCTACTTCGACATCTACCTTGTATTCACCCCTCTCACCCTCCACCACCTAAGACGAACTCAGCCTTACATGTTACGTGACGACGTCATAAGATCCGGGACTCGCCCTTAACAATTCTACTACGCAACTGGGAGCTGTAAGGGTATATATACTATTCCGCGCACGAATCAGTGGCATTGATTACTCGTATTGTGGCAGAGTAGATAACTCAATGAATAGGTATAAGTTAAGGGTATACATATATTCTTATACCTATTCATTGAGTTATCCACTCCTCCACAGTATCTTTTAGCTGCAGTAGTGGAGTAGTGCGGAGCCCTCCTCCTAACAAGAGCTAGCTGTGAGCAACAATAGCTACACTAATAACTATAGAGTTGCCGGGCACGCAACTAACCAAACTACCAGGACACTCAAAACTCTCTAAAAAATACTGTGAAGGATTTTCTAATTAGGGAGCTTGAATGTAGGTGCACGATTGTATTAAGACTAATCACGTGATTCTGATTAGGACCCGCGGCTGACCCATAGCTAGCGATGTATAATATCGTCAAAGGTTGCCAGCTCACTTGGCAAGTACGTTATGCTAGGAGTAACAAACATGTTACCAATATGGTCTAGCAGACTGTAATCTGCTTATACTTAGGTAATGATGAACTTTATATGGCTATGAAAATGTGCAACTCAATCATTTCAAGCTTGGATGCCTTTGCGCGCATTGGGTTTTCTCACCACTTTCATCCAGTCCCTATTTCATCAACGCACGCTCTGCTCGATGTTGATGGCACACACGAACAACCCTAGATCGAGCCGCCAGCTTGGGATATACCAATTACGTCGTTTGAATCCACGAACCCATTCTGGCCATCGACCTCTTCAGCTTGTTGATAATGCCGTAGAGTAGCATCGTCCTGCCCTTACCAGGATCACATTTGATCCACAGGAGTGGGCTCTGCTCGTCGTTGTGCTATTGCGGGAAGCTGCGGTTGTCAAGAACCCAGAGGTATGAGTCTTACAGCAGTCCGCCTTTAGTGCCCTTGATGCGCTTCTTGTCGTCGCGCGATCCGTAAAGTGTATGTTTTGGATGCACTTGTGCATCTTACAGATTTCGTCCTGGAACCGTCTCAATGCCCCCCTGCCCCTTCACCATAGACAGGCGCTATGTAGACGTCGAAAAGACCCAACAATGAGTACGCTCCATCTTCTTTGAGCTTAGTGTGTCGGTGCTCTTTCCACAATAATCCCTCGTCGACGCCAAACTAAGACAAAGGGGCGCCTTGCGGCGCGGAACGCGGAACGCTTGTGATTTCATAGATTAGCTCGGTAAGTGGCGTCTTATCACGAAGTTTCTTTAGTTCTCGAGAGAAGGACTCGACCGAGCTTAGGGCAAGAAGCTCCTGGAGTGTCCAAACCCAAGTGAACTATCTATTATTTCGGAAGTCGGATTCCCACAGCGGCGAACTAAACCCTTCGCAGGTTTCAGGGGGAATGCCAGAGACATCTGTCAAGTAGACGTAGCATCGAGTTGCGTTGCGGTACTAGCGAAACATAGACTTGATAGCCTGCAAGAGTTCAGCCTTGTTCGCCTTGTTGATGTATCAAGTGTTAATTTAAAAGTATTGCAAGCTGTCTTGCCTTGCCTGTTCTTTACAGAATTGGATGTTTTAGTACCCAGGTCTGTCCTCGCCAGCGCCTTGTGTCAATTCTTCGAATGTGACCTCTTCTATACCTGCTCCCCACATATGATAAAGTATTGCATAGGGAGGAATGGTATCGTTGCCAACCAAGTCATTGGTAAGGCTAACTTCGCCGTCGTTGTTGCATCGCAAAAGACGTATTGTTTCGCGTAGGGTTACAAAAGGCGCGTAGAGTAGGAATAGGGACAAGGAGACTCAAGGGCGGCATCCCAGAGAAATAGGCACAGCAACTCGCTTGTCTAGTGGGAATATCGGTTCTAGGTATGGAGATCAGCGAGCGTACAGGAGCACGAAACATCGAGCTACACTGAAGAAATGCGTCTGAAGTCGAAATACTGCAGTAGTATAACGAGCTATCTCTGCCGTTCTTTGCTAGATCCTAGATTCTGTGAGGGTGCCTGAACAGGCTCCATGCGGGGGTAGGTACAGTTAGATATACAGCCTGCAACATAAATGTAGAATTCCGTCTCTAGAGGTTGACGGAAGGTAGAAGATGAGTCGATGAACAAACTAGCATCTCTCAATGAAGCTTCTATGTGTTTAAGACCACTCAATCTAATTAGCATTACGGTTCGTTTTCCAAGTTCAACTCAAGCTTTCCTTATACTTAGCTGTCAGGATGCCTTCACAAGTGATGTATAATGCTGAAGGAGCGATCAGCATTTATGAACGCATCATCAACTATACCTTTACAAACTTCTTTGTCTTGAAAGTCCTAGGCTCGAACGATGCCATGACTGTATTCAGAGACGCTCGGGTGACTGCGCTATTGTGCGAGGAGCGGTGGTAGAGAGGTGTGAAGAATAAAGTTATGGTAGTTGGCTAAAGGAAAAGTTGCGGATGGTGCAACAGATGCTCATGTTGATGCTCATGTTGATGTTCGAGGTCCCCTCGCCAGTAATGAACAAACAAGCAATGTCCCACTGAAAACCTTTGGGCAGAGCGAAATGAAGTCGACCAGTGCACCGTCTTGAATGCGAGGCTGCGAGATGCATCGGACGAGATGGTTGCGAATCCCGTGGAGGCTGTGCTGGGTGCGGTGTATCTGGATGGCAGAGAGAATGCCATGGGTGTGGAGCAGCACCTCGGTCTGGACCGGTACCAGTTTCTGTAGTCAAGACGGTGTGTGATGATGAGGGTGGAGGTGTTGTTGATGGGCAACGTAGCCGAACTTGGAAGGCACAACCAGTCACGAAGCATATGGTGAGATTAGATAAGAGCCACTGCCGTGGCTGTGCAAACAGAGAACTGTTACTGGTGTAGCCCAATCAACCGGAAAAAAGTCTAGATCATGACCTTACGCGGCCCGTTGTGGTTGACATGGGGGTGACGAGCTGAAACGCACCGCAAGATGGTTGCGATGGATCAGGTGTTGCGGGGCGGCGATATATTTCGCGCGACGGATCCGGGTTCGACGTGGTGTTTCAAGACGCACGGGTTGTGGCTGACGAGATCTAGATCTTTGATGTTGCATGGATTATTGCCAGGGATGTGGCACGGCAATCTTGTTAGGCGACGAGCGGGCTGAGCGCGCGCATGGTTGACGGCGGCCTTTGCATCACTGGGAGATTTGAATTGGACGACGACGAGAGGGCATCGATGCCTGCAAGCTTGACGCGCCGCAATCGTGGTGTCAGGTGCTGACTCTTCTAACGGCTGCTTGGCCCATGGTTGACAGCGCGCGTTGCACACGTACTGTTGTGCCTCGCTCTGCCCTGTTTTCGCCAGTCTCCAAGGGGACGAGAGGCAGACAAGCGCACCAATGACCGCATGCCAGCAGAATAGGAGACTCAATTGAGTTTCTCGCGCCGCCATGGACGCGCCAGAAGAAGGCGATCAGCGAGATGGGCTCCCTCGATGGCATTTTAAATGCGTACAGATCGGGGAAGCGCCAGATTCATCAACATGACATGGCCGGGGGTGCTGGGTGAGTCTCGGCTCGGGAGCGCGTGCGAATCAGCGGCGCACGCACAAGCAATCTCCACAGGGCACATCTGTCCGCCAACTCCTTTCATCGGATTGCTGTTTCGCACCCTGCCGTTAGAAGGCCTCTGTAAGGGCTCGCGCGGCCACTCCGGCACGCTGTCTCTCGCGCTGCCCCTCCTGCAGCAGTGAGGATGCTGCGAAGCCACGCGCGGCAGGCGGCGCAGAAGGAGAGTCTTTGACGATCTGGACGGTGGTGAAAGGCACAAGCGAGCTGAGCGTGGCACCGACCAATCAAGAATAGCTAGTGTTCCAACCACGCGCCAAGGCAAGCTTGCGTGCCCCGGCTAGCGTGCGCCTAACCGGATTTTGGGCCTATGACGGAGTCGCGAGTCGATACACCTGGGCAGATCGTGGGTCCATACTTAATCTCCTGTGCCCACCGCCTCAACAACCTCTAGTTCCACTCTTCCTCCTCGAAGCCTCTCACCACGCCTCCTCCGCGCGCCATCCCACTGCCATTGCCCGCCATGGCGATCGCTGAGCTCTTCGTCCGAGTGAGCAACCATGTGCCGGGCTTCCCCATCCAAACTCGTGCTAACAGCGACCCCAGGATGATGGCCAGCCCGCCAGCAACAGAGACACGGCCGAGTCCAACTCTCTCTCTGGCATGGTGTCGACCCTCGTGCCGACCTTGCTCATCGCCGTCATCTTCGTGACCCTGTTCTTCATCTTCCGCGGCAAGTTTCGACGAGTCTACGCGCCGAGGACCTACATCGACAGCTTGGGCGACCAGCGCAAAACCCCCGCCCCGAGCGCTGGCTTTTTCGGATGGATCAAGGACTTCCGCTCCATCAGCGACCGCCACATCTTGGACCACCAGTCCATCGACGCTTATTTGTTTGTGAGGTACTTCAAGCTCATTGTCATTATCAGCTTCTTGGGATGCTGCATCACGTGGCCTGTTCTGTTTCCTATCAACATCACCGTAAGCTGCACTCACATCCCCCCGCAACCCACCTTGTCTCCCCTGTTCTAACCGAGCTAGGGTGGTGGTGGAAAGCAACAGCTTGACATGCTGTCCATGGCCAATGTTGTAAATGTAAATCGCTACTACGCCCATGCCCTTGTATCATGTGTTTTCCTGGGCCTGGTCATGATTATCATTGCGCGGGAGAGCTTCTTCACCGTCAACATCCGCCAAGCATACCGCCGCTCGCCATGGGGCGCCAGCCGCCTTTCCTCCAAGACCATCCTCTTCACCAACGTGCCCAAGGCTCTTACCCAGGAAGCGCTCTTTGGCATGTTCCCGGGCGTCCAGCACGCGTGGGTCGCTTCCAACTGCAAAGAACTCACAGAAATGGTGGAGGACAGGGACGACACGGCACTCAAGCTGGAGGCCGCCGAAATCCAATTGTCGCGCGATGCGAACCTGAACCGCATGAAGGCCGCAAAGGGAAAGAAGGCCTACCAGGGCGAGGACGCCGAGGGCGGATCGAAATGGCTCAACCCAAAGGATCGTCCCACTCACAAACTGAAATTCTTGATCGGAAAGAAGGTGGACACGATCGAGTACGGCCGGCAGCACCTTGCAGAAATCATCCCCAAAATCCAGCAAGAGCAGGACAAGCATTGGAAAGGCCAAGGCGAACTTGTCGGTGCCGTCTTCTTGGAATTCGACACGCAGAGATCGGCACAGGATGCATGGCAGTTGATGCAGAATCGGAAGACAAAGCCCAATTCGAAAATGGCCGCACGACAGCTGGGTGTTCTTCCCCAGGAAGTTGTATGGAACAACCTTCGAATCGGCACTGCGGAGCACTGGGTGCGATGGGCAGCGGCTACTGCTTTCATCACGGCTATGATTGTCTTCTGGGCGATTCCCGTCACGTTCGTCGGTGCGGTGTCGCAGATCAACTACTTGACCAAGCTTTTGCCTTGGCTCAGCTTCATCAACAAGATTCCCAAGGTCATCCTGGGTGTCGTCACTGGCCTTCTCCCCGTTGTCATGCTTGCAGTCCTCATGGCTTTGGTGCCTATCATTTGCCGATGTAAGCATTTTCTTTATATCCCTGAACATCAAGTCCCACGCTAATGTATTGTCTAGTGTTGGCCAAGCTTGCTGGTTATGTCACGCTCTCCCAAGTGGAGCTGCAAACACAGTCTTGGTACTTTGCCTTCCAAGTGATCCAGGTCTTCCTCATCACTACATTCGCCGGTGCCGCCACCACTGTGATTGACGCCGTGAAGAAGAATCCCGGCTCCGCGCTCACCCTTCTCTCGGAGAACCTTCCCAAGGCATCCAACGTCTACATCAACTTCTTCATTCTCTTCGGCTTGTCTTCCGCTGCTGGTACGCTTCTCAACATTGGTGGCTTCGTTGGTGTGGTCCTCTTAGGCCGCATTCTACCGGGCAAGACACCTCGCGCCATCTTCCAGAAACTCACCACCCTGGCTGCTCCAATGTGGGGCTCCGAATTGCCCAAGTGGGTCAACTTGGGTGTCATTGCACTCAGCTACTCGTGCATTGCACCTTTGGTCCTAGGATTCTGTACCGTTGGTCTATCGCTCATCTACATTGCTTTCCGGTACAACTTCCTTTACACCTACGAAACCATCATCGACACGAAAGGTGCTGCATATCAACGCGCCCTCTCCCAACTCATCACTGGTGTCTACATCTCGGAGCTATGCCTGATCGGTCTCTTTTCCATCGCCACCGGCAAAAACCGTGCTGCCACAGGTCCTCTTGCCATTGAATTTGTTCTTTTTGGAGTTACCATTCTATTCCACGTCACCCTTCGCAAGGCACTCACACACCACGAAGCTCGTATTGCGTACTCGGACTCCGTTGCAACACCTAACCACAACCTCGAGAAAGGTGTTGACCAGGTGGATGGCGCAGGCCTGCCAGTTGAGAAGAATGCTGTGACCACAAACGGCCACAACTCTCCTGTAGCCCAGCCGCGCGCTACCCGCATCCCCGCTTTCATCTCGCGCATCATCAACCCGGAGTCGAGCTCCACAGCCACGCTTTCGGCCTCCCTCGAGCAATACTACCACACCCCTCAGCCGCCGCTACCCGTCGACATCGCGAAGCGCGCCTACTTTAACCCGGCCGTTACCTCCCCGACACCTGTTCTCTGGATTGTTCGGGATGAAATGGGCATCTCTGCGCGCGAGGTCACCAACACGACGAAGGCGGTGCCAGGACTAGTCATCACGGATGAACAAGCCACCTTCAACGAGAAGAACAAGATTGACTGGAAGGGTGCGGAGGACGGGTCTGCCAGGGCGGCGCCCATCTTCGAAGAGAAGATCATCTACTAGATGTGCATACTCTGAATTCTGGATAGCGGTGGGAACGAAGTAATTTGAGCTTGGCTTTGTGAGCCAAAGCATCTTTCAGGATGGCTCGTGAAGACCGCGCAAGCCTCCGAAGAGACGACATGGAATTGCAATTGGAACGATATGGAGTTTGATACCACACGGGGTCGACTACCCCTTCTTCTTTTTTTGGCTTATGACGAGCGTTCTTTCCATGCGTCATTTGGCGATTGCCGATGTCCAGTATGTGTGCTGTTGCCTTTTTATTATTAAAGATATCCAGATAGCTCGAGTGTATACGTGTTTAGCGACATATAGATGTTGTTGTAATGCAAACGATGAGAACAAACTATTTCTTCCTCGCTGTGTATTAGTTAGATGCATGTACTGTACTCATCGCTAACTTTTAATTTTTAATTTAACAATACGTCAAGTCCCCCTCCTTGCGTCCATTCTTCAACACCATCCTCTCGAGCACAGTGCTTATTCCAACTCTCCTCACGCCTCACTCACCTCACCTCACCCCGCCTCGGCCCCGGAGCAACGAGACATGGGGTACCTCGTTTCACGGGCCTACGGATTTCTCAAGGATCTCGAAACCCAGCCGGCCGGCCGTCATCAAGCGATCCCGCTCCGCCCCGCTGCGCCGCCCCCGCTGTGCAAAACGCAACTCCGATCCGTCCTCTTCCAAGTCTATTATGGGCATCTGGAGGGCGTTTAGTACTGCAGGTTTGATATTTGGAATGTTCTGGCTTGAAAGGGGCCCAAGACAAGTAGTGAGTAATGAATAGTGAATAGTTAATGGTGATTTGCGATTGGATTGGATTGGATTGAATCGTAACAAGAGAAAATGCGAACGGTTCAAATAGCGGGTAGATATCAGCAATAAGTGACTGGAATCCCTCTCCTACCGCCAAAACAAGAAGAGGAAAAAGGGTAGTCAAATGGCCCTCGCAGCTTTCACGCGAAAAGGATTTAGAGTGATGGTAGTGGAGTCTTGGCATCATTATCTACTCAAGCATAACTCGACTCTCGTGAAGGCAATATAGAGAAAGCCGGCCCAAAAATGCAGTGTTCTACCAGGACGCCGCCATGCAAGATACCGACTCAAGATGATCGGGACACCCCATCATAAAGGGATGTCGACATCGAGCCCAAAGGAAAAATACCTCCCACCCTTCCCAAACCGACCAGCCCATCCCAAGAATTACAATTACATATTTACGCCGTAAACGAATCGTTTGACGGCATGACTTACCTGATTCATTAAGTTGGTACTCTTATTATCCATATCTCCGCCTCGCTGTAGCACCCCGGCTCCGTCCAGCGCTGCCAGGACCAATGTCAATGGACTGTAACTCCAGACTTAGAGCATGCATATCCTCAGACTGATACCCAGCATCCATGGGGATCTTCGCAGGAATAGGAGGTCCAGACATAGACAGGCGTGAGCCAGCGCCGTAGCTTGGACTGCTCCCATACCCGCCGACGTTCTCGCGTTCACGGAGAGGGCCCGAGATATGTGAAGGCGATGACTGCATTGCAGAATACTCCGGCCGTTGGTTACGCTTTTGAAGCCTATTACGACCTCCAGAATCATACGGGCTCTGACTGGCAAGCACCATCGCACCAGCATTCACAGGTGAGTTGTTGCTGCTGTAGCTATGTCGTGTAGATACTAACGCATTGCTAGGACTTCCGGTAGAACCGAACGATGCGCTGGCCGCATTCCGAATCCTCTCTCGTTCCATGCGTTCCCTGCGGTATTTGGCTTCTCTCTCCTTGGCTGCCTCAAGATCACGAGCCCCACCGAGTGCGGCTCGCTCTCGTGTTGGACGGTCTTTCTCGCCGCCTTTCCGTTCCGGCTCAGGTGCCCAACTGTCGACAGGCAAGTGATCAGAGGCATCAATGACACGACCACTAAATGTGACAATTTGGCCTTCGTCGTTGTACTCCATACTGCTACCGGGGCGTTCGTCTTCCCCGCCTCCGTTGGCTCCGGAGTTTGACGATCGCGATACAGTTGGGTTCAATACATCGAAACTGTCTGGAGCAAAAGCAGAGAATCTTCGCTCCCCTGTATCGGCAGAGGAAGGCGGGGGTCGAGGAGAAACAGATTTCCGCGTGGGCATGCTTCGCGTTGGCCCTCGAGACGCGCGGTTGTTGACCAGGCTTTGACTATTGTCTTGATTAATGCCTGGACTCAGCGCGCGAGGCTTGATGATCGGGGCAGACTCGTGGACGGGAGACGTGTGTTGTGGCTCTTGCGGAGGTGCATGCGAATAGTATTCGGGGGACTCCACTGGAGATATGGACTGATCGTGAGTGAGGCGATGCGGCTGTAGAGGAGTCTCATATTGAGGAGGAGTTCGATAGTCCGACTCTGAATACTGCCGCAGCCGCGGAGGTGTCTCATAAGATGGCGAGTTCTCGTACCCATTTGAATCTCTATTGTCGCTTCGAAGGCTGATGCGGTTCTCTTGACGGGACGGCTGATATCCAGCAACAAGGCTGGCTGGAATAAGAGATGTCTCCTGTCTAAGAGGGGATGGAGCCATTGCATCGCGAGAGACCGGGCGACTCGTAGGCTGTGGAGATACGCGAGGATGGGTGTATCTGCGCTCTGCACTGTGAGTGATGGAATAATCGTCCAACCCATATGGTTGAGGTGGCGAATCATATCCAATCCGGGCAGGCTCCTCGCGATACCGGGAGAAGTTGAGAGGTGCTGGAGAGTCCCCCTGATAATTTGGCGGTGGCTCCTCATAATGCTGCACTATAGTGGCGGCATTGCTTCGATGCATAGGCGGTGGAGGTGGGATATCGTCTTCATCCTCGACCGTAGGTTGCATTGCACTGGACGGACGGCCATGTGCCTCATAGTGATCATAGGGAGACTGTGAGTCCATGTAGCCATCAGGCTGATAAGGATCGTGAGGCGAGACCTGCTCCTGACTGCGGTTGCCATTTCGGCTCATCCGTAGTGGCTCGACATGGTAAAACGGGTCTTGGTACAGATCCTGCCGTTGCTGGTAACCTTCGTCGAATTGGGGTGCTGAGTAGAATTCTTGTCGAGGAGGCTCAGCTTCGTACGAATGATGTGTCGGGACATTGGGAGCGGAATAGGAGTGGGGCAGGTCGATAGAGCGTCCTTGTGCGTGACCTTGAGAAGAACGGAAGTCGATTTGGGACGTGGCCCGATTGCCAAAGTCCTGAGAGTGCTGTGGTGATGGATCAATCGGTTGGACTTCATATGGCTTAGGCGCAGTGTAAGACATGTCGAATCCATCTTGGTTGTATTGCTGCGTGCTGACAGGCTGTGGAGGTGGATTGGGTGAAGTGTTGTATGCCTCGAGTTCGGATGATCGTGAGGGTCGCTGCTGGTGTTGAGGGGTGTGATGGTTCGAGGCCGGCGTGCCATTGCCTGACGCAGTTTCGGGCACAGGCCGTCGGACAGGCTGCGCATCAGGATGGGGCTCTCGGCGCTGTGTCGAGGTGGGCTCGTTGGGCCGTTGCTGTCGCGGAGGGGTCCCATAGCCGCGAGGACCCGACTTTGCCGATTGTAGCCCTACGCGCTGGTCTGGGGTGCCGACAGGAGAGGGAGATGCTGCCGTGGGGTCAGACGGAAGGGGCCTCCGCTTCACCGGTGTGCTGGATGCGCTCTCTCGCGGCCCCCCAACTGCTTTATGCTGCATCTCGGCACGCCCACTCTCCGTCTTCTTCTCCGCCGCCGGCTTCTCCACCTTCGGCCGGGTGTCGTAGTATGTGAGCTCGATGCGGATCTCTCCCGCGTATTTCCCTTTACAGGTAAGGCCGTGCCATATGTCGCTTTGTCCTCCGCCAGGCGTCAGAATGGACTCGAGGCTGGCCCATGTCTCCCCGATCAATTCCGTCTTCTTATCGTCGTTGAAGACAGACACCTTGAGCTGGTGGTAGTCGGGGGAGTCGTGGACGGTAAAGCGCAGTTCCTGGTCCCTAAGGAAACGATGAGTACAAGCCGACTAACATTGAATGTGCATGCACTCACCACTTGGGCGTCTGGCCGCCTCTCTTGTCCGTCGTCGTCTTTTTGGCTTCTTTGCCGAGGCGAGCAGCGCAGTAGGGATCTTGCTTCCCCATGGACCTTCTGTTAGGGAGATTTTTGGCCCGGTCAATGATGGCCACAAGCGTGCCTATGACGGGCCCGTCCACAGTCATGTCGGAGAAGATGCCCGCCGTGTGCTGGCTGCCCATGGCGTTTGCCTTGGTTAGCTTTGTAGCCATGATTCCGCGTTTCGCACGCTGCTCCAGCGGGACCTTAGCAAAGTGTAGGGAGCACAAGAAAGTAGTAGGATGAAGAAGCCGCGGAGGCGGCGGGGACGAGTGCACGGCGGTGCATACGATGCATACGACGCAATTGTCAGCAGACGAAGCAGTGAAAGTGGGACAAGGAGACTTGAGAGACGGGAACGATGGGCCCAAGTGCTGCACAAAGGAGCGTCTGCCAGCACGAGTGGTGGTGTGGTGAGGTTGCAGTCGAGGACTATTGTTTTGTTGTTCTTGGTCGCCGGTGGCTGGTTCCAGCCACGATGCTCACCGGCCAATCAGCGCACTATGTCAGCACCCGCCGCCATCATTCGTCGATGCAGTTCACGCACGTTGTTCCTTGCAGCACTGAAACGCGAACTATCCTATTGCCCATGTTTCGCTATGGCCACCGAACTGGGTGCGTGTGTCGCTGGAGTTTAACGGCCTTACAAGGGTAGCATCACTCGGCGGGGCTGGCTTTGCGCCTCACAGCGCGGGCATAGTCGAGCAGCCCCACCGTACTGGGCGCGTAGCCTGGCATCGTGGTACTTGCCCTCATTATGTGACCTGCTCTAGTTGTCTATCATAAGACCTACGTCCTAGAAGCAGCTGCTGGAGAGGCTAACGGCCGAGAACGCACGACAAGGCGCACTTCTTCGTCACAGGATCAAGCCCAGCCTCTTCGGGCTCAAGAGGCAAAAAAGCCGCATTCCAGGTTTGTTGGAGGATCAATTGGACGGCATTTTAAGATCCTCATCATTTCCCATCCTCTTCGCCTTGAACCTTGCCAGGTCTTTCGTCCGGGGTCTCTTTTGGATGGCTGGGGCCACCAGAACAGTCGTAGTCTTCGTCCGTCCGGTTCATCCTTGTGTTTTTATCTCCAAAGCCTTCCTCAGATTCTCCAGGGTGTATTTTAGTGGATTCACTATCTTGTCTGTGAGATACACACTTTGCTCTCGCTGAAATGCGTGGGTGCTAAGTGTTCCCACATCCGAGGAGAATAACTAGAGTGCCTCTAGGAGGATCTCTGGGAGGTCGTAAAGGGCAGGCTGGAAAAAACAACAGGGTAGAGTTAATCCTCTTGTCCTCCGCCTGAACCTTACATTCCCCCCTACGATTCTTTTCGGGAGTGAAAACATGCGGTATTTGGAGATTCGGCTGATCGTTATGTGAGCGTCAGTGTCCATTGTCTTCTCATGCCTATTTGCCGGTATCCAGGAGCCAGGTTAAACAGATGCTGAGTGAACGTCATGTCGCGCTAATATGCCAGTCGAGCCTCGAAAAAATGGTTCTCGGGACGCTTCATTCCGGATCGACCAAAAACACCTTTGCACGTGGTGATGGCAGAAGGATCTAATCTCTTGGCTGGGCACCAAGTGCAATGCCTTTGAAGGCTGCTCCCATCTCGATGAACGGGCGGGAGGGTGGCTAATCTATCAACTTTATTCAAGGTCGACAGCAGTCTGGATCTTCGACAAGACGGGCGACCAATGCTGCTTGGTTTAGCCTCCTCATCCCGCAACCCGAATACGGTATTTCTGTTTCTGAAAAGCCTCGATCGATTCCACTGCAAGTATTAAGAGGAAGGCGTTCATGTCGACACATGTCCGGACAGTGGGCACGCCTTCGACCGCACACATCCTTGCCGAGTATGCAGTCCATTCTTCCGTACGAGGGGCATGCCAGCCCTCGGATAAGAATACATTTCCCCCTCGCTACATTCTTCGTATGACAGAGCACTTGCATCCGAACGACTTCTGAAAATTTTGATCAGAGTCGCCGGACAATGTTATATATTGCATGCAGATCCTTTGCACTCTTCGTTCGCCCTGCACAGTCTGGGGATCACTTTGCCCGGTACACGGGACGCTGGGGTAGTATCAGATTTCTTCAAACAGGTAAGCCCCATTTTCAGCTTGACAACCGAAGGCGAGCCGATGTTGGTTCTAGCCAACAGTGTAGAACGGGATGAGCCGACAATCGTGCCAATTCATTTATCCACGTTCTGGAGGTGCATCCTTGTGCATAAGCGCGTGCAGCGAGGGTGTCGCAACGAAGAGCCGAAAAACCTTGCATCGCTCAAGAAACTCTACATCCGACACCCACCCGGCCCGACGAGGATAAACTCGACGTCGTTTCAATCAACATGTTGAACTAGCATGCCTGGGTGCCGGCTTCTATATTAATTCAACCGCAGCCTATAGACGCCACCAAAATGTTAGGGCGATATGGGAGATTGGATGCTCTTGGACCACCTTGAGTCCGGGGAAGTATTCGTAGTAGGATTTTTCCTAGAGCAGTCTGGGCTTAAGGCTGCCGCTGCAGGGAATAAACCTCGGAATGCAAGACAAAAATAGCAAACGGGTGCACCGAATGCAGCGGCTTGCCGTTAGCCAGTGGCAGCTTGCTATACGTTTCTGAGATACACATGCTTTGATGTATATATGAGTGAGAGGGGAACAAGCATTGTGACCTCACTTTCCTTCGTATTCCGGCAACCACCATCACCCGCTACGTTGAAAAGGGCTCTAGCAATTACAGAGGACATATATCCACCGTATACTGAACCTACTGAACCTTAAGCGACCACTAGAGCGCGGCAAAGTCCGGCCAGACTGCTGTCTTCAGCTACCGCTTTTCGACTCCAATTCTAACCTCCTTCACCTCCCTAGCCCTCTATATAAACCCGCCGATCCCTTCCAGTCTGCCCCGCCCTACTACACTGCCGAAACAACAAGTCGACATCGTTCCCAGGATCATCCACGTCGGTCTGAACGCGTTCTCCTGCAGCACTTCATTCCCAACCTCCACGACTCCACGCCGGCCGCCCGCATTCATCCAACCACTCCGACGACATGAAGGCCTCCATGATCATTGCCTTCCTCTCTGCCGCCGTCGTTATGGCGAGCCCAGCAGCTGTAAGTCCCTTCGCTGATGTCTTTCGTTCCATGTGTCGGCCCTCGCACGACGTTTCCTGCACAAAGCCGCTGCGATCGGCACGCCACAAAACTGTGCCGCAGCCTCGCATCACAACAGCCGCTCCACCATGCGCGCAACAACAAACATTGGCTGAATATCTTAGGTATCCCTCAAGCGTGCCACCCGCGAGGTTATCATCGACCGTGATACTGTCCAGGTCCAGTCTTGCGTCGAGTGCCCGTGCAGCGGCTTCTCTGGCACCTGCACCTGCGTCACCAACGGTTGCTGCTGCCCGTGAGAGAGATGGGTTCATCACCGATATAATATTCAACTTACATTCAACCATGGCAAGATTTGGGTTATGACTAGGGAGCACTCTAGATGGAGCTAGGAGGGCATAGAAATGCCATGCGTCCCTACTTGGTGTGTTGGGCAGGGGGCAAAACGGAAAAAACTACGGCTGGCGGTCTTTCTTCATGTTCTGCTGATTTCAAGGCCACCCATTTGGGTAGGCTCTAGATCTTTTCTCGGCTAAGAAATCTCGTGTACATCATTTAGAAGTGATATCCATGTAACTCTACCTGCAATTAATCAACTGTCAAAGAAACCTGCTCAGCGATTCGTTCCATGTATGACTTTATACCCGCGTTGACCTCTACATTCACAGTTGAGGGATCTCGCGTGTAAGCCCTCCATCTATGTCAAGTTACTGGCCCCAACTACTGCGCTACTGCTTAGAGTATCTTTCATACCTCTTTCGTGTGCCTCAAATCCCAAAGCAGACTAGCGCGTTTTCACCTGTGAAAGCGCGTCGACACAGCTTCTGCATCTCCCATATCCACCATCCACCTTCCACGCCTCGCGATGCCACCACTGACAAGCCTAACCTCTGAACTGCGTCCATGCTCGCAATCTCATCCCATAATACACGCACCACCTTGATGTCCATAACACCATGCCAACACACACGCCTTCCCCCCACCGCTTCCTGGCGTCCCATCCCCCATCAAGCTCATCCTCCAAGCCCGCAAAACCGAAACCCGCATCCAGCCTCCGGCATGGCTTCACAGCGCTTACACCCAAACCCGCACTCTCATCGCGGCAAAGCACAGAGACGCTAAAAGTAACGCCCGCGAAACGGTTCGTCATTGCGCCGGTGCGGAACGCGTCGGGAGCCGGGAAAGAGGACGAAGCACGGACACACTCACAGTCGACGCCGCACGCTAAACCGGCAAGGAAGTTGGAGCGCGTGGAGAGTATACAGGAGGTGTCGCAGGATAGTTTTTCTAGGTCGCCGAGGGATGAGGCTGGTGAGGGAGGGATCGCGGAGTCTACCGAACAGAGGGATGTGTCAGTGAGACATCAAGATGGAGAGTCCAAGGACGAAAAGGAAGACGATGGAGATGCAGAAATGCTCTTCAAACCTCAATCCACGGACACGAACTCCAACAAGCGCCGCTGCCTCTCTTCCGCCGAACCACCATCTCCCTCTCATCCACGACTGGTTATCCAACCGCGAACCCCCGCCCCAGCACCCAGCACCCACCGCTTCCTCGCGCCCATCCCACGAACCCCCCAACTCTTCCCAACCAGCACCACACCCGCCCCCTCCCGCCCCCACTTCATCCTCCCTGCACCCCACCCTTCCCCTCCCACCCTCACCAACCCCCTACCCGAAACCTTCTCCCCCTCACGCAAAGGTCAAAAGTACATCCCCAATGGCCTAGCCTCAACCCTCCAAACACTAGTCATCGAGACGGCTCACACGGTGTCCACTCGAGAAACTGCTCTCTGGGGCCGCGAGAAGGAAGATGGTGTTAAGATGAGGGTGAAGGTGCTGAATATCCGATCCGGAAGCAGAGAGAGGGCAGAAGAGGGCGATGTAGAGTGCTATCCCGGCGGTGTAGTGTTTGTGAGCGGGGGCCCGGAGATGAGCACTGTGCGTATGTATGGTGCGTCGCGGGCGTCGAGTGTTGTGGGAGATGAGGGATTCATGAGATTGATGCTGGCTGGGCAGGGTGGGGCGAGGGGCGCTGGTGGTGTGAGAGTTAGGGTGGGTAATTTGGTGGGGATTCGCGCCCCTATGTGGGATGTTGATGTCGGTGGGGAGAAGTGGGTTATTGGCGTCAACTGGGTTGTGCTCTGATTATGGAATGGTCAAACAAGAGTGATAGATATGAGATATGATAAGATGATATCACGAGTTCACGACAACGATGAATGGATCTTCGTTAAAATAATGGAATACCGAGTTCAAACAGTATTGAAGGGTATTCTTAAATCACGGTGCGGATCTAGATACTTGTACGTGGAAT
This sequence comes from Beverwykella pulmonaria, assembly GCA_001599595.1. NCBI lineage: Eukaryota > Fungi > Ascomycota > Dothideomycetes > Pleosporales > Melanommataceae > Beverwykella > Beverwykella pulmonaria. Next base: position 2,014,064 of record BCHH01000005.1, read on the forward strand.
GTACTCAGTTAACCTATTTGCTCAATATGATGCCATCTTGATTCCACCCTGAGCAATATCACGAGAGCATTTGTACAGGGCAATCATTTTCGAAGGCCTCTTAAGATTGTGTCTTTCCCCCATAAAAGCACATCTCATTTTCGGCAAAATATGATTACAATATAGTGCAGCAGCCATCAAAACTTTGTCAAACTACGAGGTGTGGAGATCGAAACATACGAATAGTCATTGCTCTCCTATATATTTCTATGCAATCAAAATACCTCCCCGAGAATGTATGGTGGTTGGAAGCCTCAACGGATACTGGCCTGGCGGACAAGAACGGTACCCAGCTCTGGACTACTCTCCATGTTGGGGAGTGGTCCATGGCTGGCGATAATGCTAGAGATGCTGATGTCAGAGTTGGCGTCAGTGGGCTTGAAGAGGGGCCGTCACCTCTGCCCCAGCAAATGATTTCGCCGTAAGGTGATGCAGTACGCTGCAATAGCCTGCCTGCAGCCTGTACGAAACAATAAAGAGGTCGTCATCTACAATATCAGCGAGGACACCGGGGCCCTTCTCATCCTTGAAAGAGCCAACGATGTCCGGGTCCCCGCAGCCGATGAGCTTGTGTATCGTTTCAGCAAGGAAGCCATTATCGTTCTAGAACAGTTCATCACTGGATTCGGAGTTGGAATTGTCGTCCTCTTCCTGTTTTATGGGGTCTTTCCGCTTGCGGCAATGTTTGGTTTAGGTTATACGTTCTGATAGCGAACCAGTAATGAAGAATAAAGACGTTTGTAGCCATCAGCACCTGGACACCAGAATCCTTCTTAGAAACATAACAGCACTTTGCAGGTCTAGTTTGATTCTAGTGCCCACTTGCCAGTATCGCGTATGGTGACTCCTTCGTGAGACCGGGTAGCACTCATGTCCACTGCAGCACGCTTCCTGGCCGTTCCCGATCCGACGAACCTGGAGTACCAACTTGACCCGGAGGCCCAAGCTTCAGGCTCCCATTATTCTGCAAAGCAATGGAGGCGTCGTGAACGAGGCGAGGCAAGGAAGGAGGAAGAACACTCGGGGAAATCACGATGTGAGAGGCGGTCGATGAACTAAATGATGAGAGGATTTTTGAGGTGGAGGAAGAAAGGAAGCGAAGTAGAAGGCTGAAGTCGATCCTTGACTGCTCCTTCTTCATCTGGGATTCAACACTACAACGACCTCTGTAATCGTACGATGCCAGCCATTACTCTACTGCATTTGCAACTGTGTCTAGGTCCCTAACTGCATATTGTGTACCTTGAATAGCAAACGCGCGTATACACACTTCAAAGAATCCTAGAGACACGAGAGCTTGTTTAAGTATGAGCCAGAGTTTGCATAAGTCGGTAACGCCAAGAAAACAGAACCAAATATCGTGCGCGAGTGATGTAGGGCTGAGCCGCTCTTAACGTCTCATATATTTCCTCGAACGACGGCCTGCCCATTGTATCAAACATCACATGGTTTTAACAATGGTAGCAAAGTAGTAAAGCGCCCGACTATGCGATATATAGCCACTGCGTAAGTGTCAAATACAAGAAAAAAAGGCAGTGGGCGACTAAAATTGCCGGGCTCAAATGCTCAAGCCTAAACACTTCGTTTACGCTTGACTCTATGACGACCATTCGGCTCATCACTAAGAGGCTAAATAAATAAAAGTTGCGAAGACAAAATATCCTCTGAGGCTGGTAGAATATAATTGCCTTTCTAAAGGTTTCTTCCTTGACACTCATCGCCTACAACTACATCACAATCTCATCATCCTCAACTCAATCAATTCGAAATTTCTTGAAATCGATTTACAGAGTGATCTCTACCAACCCCGGAATTATGTTCGAGGACTTTGTCGATAGTTGCAGAATCTTCGTTAATAATATAAGGTGCAACATGAAGACACCAACCTACACAACACGACCATCCTTCTCAGGAATATGACCTCAAAGACACTTCCAGCTCCTCCATCGCCCTACCCGAGAAGAAGGGGCTTCGTAACCATGATACTCTCTAGCTACCATGGATACCGTTCGAACCAGCGCTGGAGGTCGAGGAGCTGTTCCCTGAACATTTTGTCATATGAGACATAACCCATATCAAAGCGCGCAGTCTCTACCATCAGGTCACGAAGAGGCAAAAGGGTCATTTGCTAAGTCCGCGAACTGTCGTTCTTGACCCGATAGAGGACGGTTGCAAGTTCTGCAGCGGCAGGAAGAAATGTTTGGGTTGTCGTCCAGCTCGTGAAGACGAGCGCTCGTAGAGTCAATCGCGATCGGGGAGTGAACATTGAGACATCTGAGGAAAGGAGACGGTGTTACATATAAAATTGAAAATTGGAAAAGCATAGTGATAATTTATTAGATTTGGTAATTATTTGTTTGTACTGTTTGTTAGACCCTACGAGCTTGAGAGGACGACGTATAATGACGTGATATTAAAAACCTTCGGGAATAAGATCCGTTTCACCGGGCAAGAGTGGCGGCAACTGTTCCCCCAATGTTTCATACCAACCCTGACCACTTCAATGTTTGTGCAGTAGGCAAGCTGTCTTCGTCATCGCGAGTCCAGAACCATTGGCGCGGGATTTATGTTTTCTTTTCCTCTGTTACCGTATGCACGCCATAAGCTGGAACCGACATGAAGGAAAATTTCGAACGCATGCTGACGCCCGATGCCCAGGCTTCCCCATGAAAATTCTGCCCTGTATGAATGACGCGCAGGGGTCTGTCCAGAGTTAGTTCTCCATGGAAGAGTTTTGTTGTCTCCCAACACAGATTTATGAGGAAGCCAGAAGGACTGGATTAGTCATGGACCATCCCACCGTATGTGCCTGAGGGTGATACACATACGGAGGTGGTATAACTCGTCCGTCTTTGTAGCAGAGGTAGATGGCCTTTGAAAGAGTGTTGGAAGTGTTGCAAGCAGGCGTCACGTGGCGAGTTCTAGAAGTCGCTAGATACAGCTTCGCCATGCAGCAGAGCTACACCAAAACTTCCGGTACATTGATCCAGATCAATGAGCCTGATCAAGTTGCAAAATGCAACGTCGGGCTGCTGACGTGACATTGGGCGGTCTTTGAGTGCTGAGTATGACTTCAAGCCGAACTTGGTATGTCCTTGTTTCTGACAACAGCTGGCATCCCGGAGGGTCTGCGCTGTCTCCCTGAAATAACTTCGATGTTCTTTAGTCAATAACGTAGACAAAAAATGGATCGAAAGCTCGTCCTTTGCGCTGCGTCGGTCGGCTGCGGCGGTCTCAAACAAGGCATGAACAGCTGCAAAACGAAGTCTGACTCTACGTTGACCAGTCCGAGATGCAGTTTCTGATGCGGTTCGGCTGTGAGAAAGTGAGCGTGACGCAGGAGATGAACTGGAACAGGTCAGCCCTTTCCCCACACGCATGCGATGATTGAGGCGTCAGGCACTGAGGATTGAACACGTTCGTGGATCGCATTCGTCCTACAGCCTTGTTTTACCATTTAGTTGTGGCTCGATAGCCGCGGCGCAATACTCACCCTGACCTGTCCATTACTGGATGCACGTCAACCGCAATGACCAGGATTGATTGGCGTTTGCAGTGCAGTGCAGTGCGATCGAGAGCCGCAAGAGCTGAGCCCAAAGGGGCGCCACTCAGCGCCCGCGATTGACTCGCCGTTGCACAGGCAAGATCTCGAGGATGCCGTCCTCGGCCTGTTGCACGTTGTGCTGGGAAGAACGACGGCGACGGCGATAGATGGGCTGGAAGAGCTTCCGGGGAAGGCCCGCTACCCGCAGCAAGCGAGCCCACCCCCTGCTGGCACCCGCACTAGTGCGCCTCGCCCCCGCCAGAACGACACGTCAGACCATCACGATTCAATCTTTCATCAAAATCGGAGCCCATCGCTCTCTCCTCCATGTGTTCCCCTGCATTACGACCCATCTGGCCGGCCGAATTGGGCGCCAGTGGGAGGCAACACTGCTCCCCGGCGACGGCCTCCCACGCCGTTTGTTGTCGCTGCACGACCATGCAAAGGGCTGCAGGCCGGAGCTCGAATTTCTCTCATACTGGGCGAAAGCTGCTTGCTTCACGACGTGGCACCAATGAGCATACGCCAAGAATTCGTCTCTTCTCTTCTTCGCTGCGGGAGAGCACGGGTATGCCAACTCGGGGGCTTCCGATCCGTCACGACGGTTTGGTGGACGTGGAGGCTCCGATTTGGTTCCTCAGGCTGCTCTTTCTCTCAACCTTTGTCTTGTGACGAGTGTTCCAATTGAGCCACGATTTCCAACATGATGATGCTTTTCCCCTGACTCGCTTCTCATTCGCTTCTCATTCGATTCTCCACATTCAAATCCGCTTACCCCACGTTCCATGTCGCCATTGCGTATCTCTTTTCCTATATACAGCAATGGAGTGGAATGGGCATGAACCACAATAGTAGAACAGCTTATCAAATTTTTGGACGTCGAAGGACTACAACCATCTTTGTCCCACAATGCGCCAGTTTCAAAACGTATCATATTCACCCTGGGCAATCTCTGGGAAGTCAATTTACCAAACCTCAGCGACTGCTCAAGCGCCTCTTTATCAAACCCCAGCGACTGCTCCGGCGCATACCTACCGAAGGATAGTCTTGCCGCCCGCTCCTGTGTTCTTCCACCCAGACATCAAGCAGGTTATTGAGCCAGATGATGACGGAACTGCGGAGCCGGGTATGTATCACTGGCCATGGCACGCGCGAATAACATCAATTGATCATAAAACAGGTCCCTCTGGCGCTGCGGTTGCTGAAGACCCAGCCGTTGAAGCACCACCCCCTGCACCCAGCCCCCCTCCTCCTCCCGCACCAGAGCCTCCTAGCCAGAGCGAACCTGTAGAACCACAAGCAGAAACCCAGGCAGAAACCCAGGCAGAAACCCAGGCAGAAGAGCCATCTAGTTCTCCCACACTATCAGATTCATCTCCTGAATCGAGCGGAGAACCCGTGCCGGAAGATGCGCCCCAAGTGATAGAAGGGAACGCAGAAACAACTCATGATGGCGAAGCAAAGACCGAAGATGTCAAGAACGAGCCACCTGGACAAGATGGAGGCGATAGCGGTAATGGAGGGGGCAATTCGACGCTCGATCAGGAAGATGCTGTCTTAGACCCGATTGAGCCCGAAGATACAGGGACGGCCGAGGGAGGGGTAGCCATCGACAGTACGCCAGAGCCAGTCCCAGAGCCAGTCCCAGAGACCACCACAGAGACAAGCACTGAGCCCGCTCCCCTCCTACCCTCAGCGGACGCCGCCGCGGAGCCCGAGAAGAGTGGTGAGTCCGAGCAGCCAGCTCAACAAGCCCCAAAGCCCCACGAAGAAAAGTCTGTCCATTTCTCGCCTGACGTCAAAGATCCAGACGCGATGAGTATTGGGAAGAAGAAAGACGACAAAAAGAAGAACAAGACCAAGGTCAACGCATTCGTACGGATGAAGGACCCCCCCGCTCGTGTTCCAACGCCGCCCAAAGAGGAAAAGAAGAAGGTTGCTGAGAAGGACACAAAGAAGAAGACTTTGTCAATAAAAGAGGAGAAGAAGAAGGCCGTGGAGAAAGACGTACCGCCTCCTTCTCCTGTTAAAAAGAAGCTCAGCAGAGCAGAGGAGAGGAAAAAGAAGAAGCAGGAGAAGGAGAAGGAGGATAAGAAACCCAAGGGAAACAAGGGTAGCAAGAAGGGTAGCAGCTCGTCACATGACGACGGGAAGGAGGTTTTTGACAGTGGCAATGCTAAGTCTGACGATGCCCAGGAGGTAGCGGCTAACGAGCCGCCTGCAGAGACGCCCTCAAATGCCCGGGAGTCCATTACGGAAGGCGAATCGATAGCTGAACCACCCGTCGATCCTCCGGCTGAACCCATTGTTGATAGCGAACCCGCTGTCGAAACTGGCGTCGAACCTGCTATCGAATCTGCTGTCGAATCTGCTGTCGAATCTGCTGCCGAACCTGCTGCCGAACCTGTTGTCGAATCTGCTGCCGAACCTGCTGTCGAACTTGCTATCGAATCTGCTGTCGAACCTGCTATCGAACCTACTGTTGAATCTATCGTCGAAGCCCCAGCTGAACCCGTTGAGAGCGAACCCGTTGTCAAGAGCGAACCCGTTGTCGAGAGCGAACCCGTTGTCGAGAGCGAACCCGTTGTCGAGAGCGAACCCGTTGTCGAGAGCGAACCCGTTGTCGAGAGCGAACCTGCTGTTAATAGTGAACCTGTTGCCGATAGTGAATCCGTTATTAATCCTGCTGTAGATAGTAAGCCAGTGGAGCAGGTGAAAGAAGCCACCGTCGACGATTCTTCTCTCCCGAACGAGCCGACCCCGGCGCAAGACGTAGTAGAAGAAACACATGCTGTAGAAGAGCCAATTTTAAGCGATAATACTAACCAAGAGGAGAAAACCTCGGCCCTTGAGGAGGTTGCAACTCCCGCAGAGGAAGCTGTCGACATTCCAGCATCTGAGCTCAAGGAAGCTCCAGAAGACATTCCAGCTGTGCAAAATGGATCCTGCGAAACCGAAGCAGACAGTGGTAAAGGGATAGTTCCAAGCGAGGAATTGGTCGTTCAGCCCTCAAGCGATGACATGCTCCAAAGCTCTCCTGACCCTGGTGAAGATGTCGGACCGACTGAGAGCAATGGTGATGTCGTTATCGACGAGGCCATTGCCGCTGCCCCTGACGACATGACGCCTTCCACGGTAACTAACTGCAAAGGAGATACCCCACCTGAGACCAACACCGGAAGCAACGACCCAACGCCTTGCGAGGTTCAAGGAGATAGCCCCCAAGCTAACGAAACGACGAAGGAGAGCGGCGACGATACTCAAGAGGCCGTTACTACGACAACTCCAGATAACGATCACGATTCTTCTTTACCGTCCTCCGAATCGAACGACGTGGACGCCAAGGAACCGGAGTTGCAGGATGGTGACGATGCTGCACAGAGTACGGTCGAGCAACAGCAGGTCATCCAAGGAGAATCGCAGCCGGAAGAAAAGGAAGGCGCAAACTCTGACGCCCATCATGATGAGAACCCAGTGAAAGAGAGTTGTGACGATAGCCAAGAGGTTCATACGACTACTCCTGACGATATAAAGGAAGAATCTCCCTTACCGCCCCCGGAATCAAGCGATGATATGGGTATAACGGCTGCTGACTCGAATGAGTGCGAAGAGGTCCTGCAAGATAGTGCCGAGGCGCAGGACCCTGTATGCGCTGAAGAGATAGTAGCCGGAGCAGAGCCGAACGATAGCGAGGGTGCAAACTCTGACACTATACAAGACGGCGAGACTAGCACAGAAAGCTTAGAGGAGCAGCAGAATACGCTTGTAGCCGACTCGCTGCCAAACCAGAGTGAAAACGCCGGCTCTAACCCCAAACACGACAGCGAATCTTCTAGCGCCGAGATTCCTGTGGAAAATTTGGACGGCGAAGAAAGTAGCAATGCGTCCGGAGAGCAAGAGAGTAGTGATGTAGTTAAAGAATCAGCCATAGAGCAAGCCGGTAAGTCTATTGGTTACAAGATGAGCCGCGGAACGTTGAATGAAGTGCTCAATGATCTAACTCCGGATCAGAATCCTCTCTTGACGATGCTCAAGACCTAGCTCTCGATGCGGTCGCGTCAGTTGAGCAGGCTGGTAAGGTTTTCAATAAATATCAGGCACTTCGTTCTTTTTGGTACTAAATCAGTCTTAGATTCTCCTCCCCCTACCTCTGATAAGACCTACTGTTGCGAAAATGTGTATTGCGCCAAGAACTCACCTCACAATGATTTGACTGAGCCAGCGCCTGAGCCAACACCCGAGGAAACGCCTGGTACAACGACGAGTGACGTTCACAGTGGCGATGGAGACGAATTACAAGTGCATGAAGGTGATTCAAATCTTGAAGGGCCTGATGGCGGCGCAGACGATATCAACAACAACACCCTTGATAGCTCTGAGAGCGTGCCTCAAGAAGAGCATGACAAGACACCGGAAAACATTGAGCCAGAGGTCTTAGACTCGCAGTCTGATCAAGTTGCCGTTGAAGCTGATGGCGAGGTCGAGGCCGACGCAGGCAATATCAATAGTGAAACCGCAATGGAGAGCGAGAAGCATACAGATGAGGGATTCGCAGATACAGAAGCCTCTGCTACTTCGGATATTCACGAACTGTCTAAGGAGTCTCTTGGTACGTTGCTCTGTTTCCTTTTGCTTACCCTCAATCTTCTGCCTGTTCTTGCAATTCAAAATTCTGTGCTCCAAGTGTTTGGAAGCAGACAAAATCTTGGTTATTGCATACAAACGTACAGCGAAGAGATCATACGATGGGTTGGGCTTTTCGTTGAGATTCGTAATTGGGCTCCCACTTTGCCACCCTGTCATTCGTTCCGCAACCGGCATACATTTCATAATGACTCAGCTTTCCTTATCATCACGTGGGTATGCATCTGGTCGAGACGAGTCTACCTCATGCATGTAGGTATTTTGCCGCGAATCGCGGGATGCGCCCGTCGCCCGGGTTTGATGTTGAGCTCAGCATTCGGCAACTCACTTCATCTCACCCTACCCCACGTGTACCTTCCCTTTCATTCCCTTTTCCTATCTCTATTAACGACCATAGCTCACACCTAACCTTGTCGCTGATTTATTTTCTTGTCTCGTGTATTCATCAACAATACTGACTCACTCCAGACACACCACCAGATTCTGGAGACCACAACTCCGAGGAGCCTCCCAACACAGCTCCTGTTGACGAGACGGTCGAAGTGGCGCCGGAGCCGGTTTCTGAGGAATCATCAGAACCAATTCCGGCGGACAACAGCAACAACAACGGCCTTCATTCTAACGAAACCGAGGGCACGAAATCGGTTGAAAGTGATGCAGCAGAAGACACTAATGGCCAGTTAATGCCCGATAATTCTAAGGATTCAACGGATGCAGGACCCGGGGAAGTCCCAATAACAACGCTCGAGGATTGTCAGCCTCTAAACGAGGATCCAAAAGGGGAGGTGGGGTCACAAGGCAAGCAAGAAGTCGCCGAGCAAGACGGAGACGCGGAACAAGAAGATTCATCAGCGAACGGTGACATTGCGAGCCCGGAATTCGAAGAGGTCGAACCTTCTGACCCGTCAGAAATGCCTAAGAACGACGAAGAAAGTTCTCAGGAGTCAACAGAGCCGCAGAACCCGAGTGAACTTCAGCCTTCAGAGGAAACAAAAGTCTCAGACGGAAGTGAGGAAGTGGCCGTGCCAGAGATCAACTCTTCTGACTCAAATGCCATACCCGAAAGTGCAGTCGTAGAGCCAAGTTCAGACAGCCCGGTCCAAGATGATGGTCTTGACCAGGAGCCTTCCACTGAGGTAGAAGCTATTCCGGAGCCTGTTGCTGAAATAGTTGAAGAAGGACTAGATTCAAATACAGAATCTGCAGCCAATACCGAGCCCAAGTCCAATTCTGAACCTAGCACTGCGACAAGTATAGAAGGCCAAACATCCTTAACTTCAGATCTGGAAGAAGGAGAAGAACCTGCCTTGATTTCAGATCCCTTGTCTTCCGAAGAGACAATATCTACGGAGAAAATTGAAACAATTTCAGCTGAGCAAGACGACGAAGAGAATTCTAGTAGTGCACCCGACGTCTTAGAAGCACCTAGAAAAGATACAAGCGAAAGTCAACCTGGGCCTGAGGCGGACGGAGAAATAGGAGAGGTGCCCTCGGAAGCCCAGGAAACGATCTCTGAAACCCCTCCGACTGATGTCATACCTGAGGAGAAAACCGAATGCCCTTTACCTGAAGAGGTGCCGGAGACTTCCGATTCCCAACAAGTCATTGATGACTCGGAATCTCAGGTATCTGATCCTTCAGGCGAGCAAAACCAAGCGGTTGATTCATCTGAGGCTCCTCAAGAAGGACAATTCCAGGACGTTCAACAAGAGGATGGCGAGCCCTCAACTGAATCGGAAAACAGTCGAGAAGGCCCTGTCGAAAATTCCCCGGTAGGAGACAAAGAAGAGCAAGAACCTGACCCTACTTCTGAAGAAACAGAAACTCCGTCCACCCAAGACCCACCTAGTGACGAGTTAGCATCAAACCTACCAGCGGGGCAGTTGCCGTCCGAAGATGCTAGTAAGGTGGTGGTCGAACAAGAAGAATCGACTCCCGTCGATCAGGGAAGCGGAAATGAAGGTGACGCCGAAAATGACACATCAAGTTTGCCACAGGCGAATGAAAATGCCCCATCCCAGCCAATGGAGGAAGAAAGCGTTGCACTCATTTCCGAGGAGGTGCTACCGGACAAAGACATAGATGAGATGCCACCCATAGACCCTGACAACTCCTCGGAAGTCCAGGTCTCCGAAGATAAAGGTTTGGGTGAGTCCCAAGACGTTCCGATTCCCGATCCACAGCTAGAACACATGGCGGAAGAACCAGAGGCCCCAGTGGCGGAAGAACCAGAGGGCCCAGTGGCGGAAGAACCAGAGGCCCCAGTGG
>BCHH01000005.1:2024658-2201112 GCA_001599595.1 Beverwykella pulmonaria
GGAAGAACCAGAGGCCCCAGTGGCGGAAGAACCAGAGGCCACAGTGGTGGAAGAACCAGAGGCCCCGGTAGCGGAAGAACCAGAGCCCCCAGTAGCGAAAGAATCAGAGACCCCAGTGGCGGAAGAACCAGAGACTCCAGTTGCAGAAGAACCAGAGAACCCAGTGGCGGAAGAACCAGAGACCCCAGTGGCGGAAGGAACTGCAGACCCTGAACCTAAGGAAAATAAAGGCTCAGAGATCCTCCAAGAGGATACAGCGGCCGTCGAGGCCGTCGAGGCCGTTGGGGACGCTGCATCAATCGATCAGAGCCATGAAGATGCTGCTCCATCTATCCAGGAAGTAGCAGAGGAGAATCTTGCCGAGCCGACTCCCGATATATCTGCGCTAGATACTCCAAGTGAAGGGGTGACGAATTCGGAAACCCCACAAGAATCTCAGCCAGCTGTTGAGGCGGAGGCAACGATTTTGGGTGAACCCGAGATTGTTGAACCATCACCGGCGACCGAGACTGCCGCCGATGTTGTACCTGAGGCTGTGCCGGAGACCTTACCGAAAGCCGAGCCTGAAACCCACCCTGATACCCAACCCGAAGTCCCATCTGAAGTTCAGCCCGAGGCCCAATCCGAAGCACAGCCCGAGGCCAAACCTGAAGTTGATTCTGAAGTGCAACACGAAGCTGAGCCTAAAGTCCAACCTGAAAGCGAGACACAGGCCGAGCCTGAGTCTATACCTCAAGAAGTCACTCCCGAAATCGTTCCGGAAGTTACTTCGGAGCCGACCCCCAAAGATGAAGAACGGGGCACTGAAGAGGTCGGTGATGCGGTTGGAAATAGCACAAAAGAGAACCTACCACTCGAGACAAAGCAAGACGATCCTCCCGAGACTTCTCGGCAACCAGAGCTCTCTGCGGACCGGTCAATCGATCCACCCGAAGAACTTCCCCAAGATGCTCCCCCACCTGCTGCAACACCCCCAAATGAGTCAGCAATTATTGATGATGCAGCGGTAGAAGCGTCTCCAAGAGAAAAGCACAGACGACGACATTCGCATTCACATCACGATGGCAAACACCGTTCGCATCGAAGACGAGAAAGTAATGCTAGTACAAAAGAATCTCCTGCTCTCAATGGTGTGGCTTTACTAGCCGCGACGAAACTCCTGGGTTCTGCGAAGAAGAAGAGACGTGACAGCATAACCGAGAAGGACAGCAACAGGGGAAAAGAACGGGTTCGGGATGCCGAGAAAGAAAGCAGCAGTAGGGAGCGAGCACACCGAGAGCATCGGTCTCATCGTCACCGCGAAAAGGGTGACGACAAGGAAAGCAAGCGTCGCGTACTCGAAGCGAAAGAGGAGGATATTGAAAGGCGAAGACGTCACGAGGCACGGCGCGCAGAGAAGCAAATGGAAGAGGAGGCTAGGATGGCTGATGAAGAAGCAGAGAGGCAGAGGCGCCGTGAGGAGCGGCGAGCGATTAGAAAAGCGGAAGAGGCACGAATAAAGGATATGGAGGAAAAACTCGCAGAAGAGCGACGCATTCGACATGAAAAGAAACGCGAGAAGCACGAAGCCGAGAAGGAGGCGCGTCGTCTGGAGCGTGAAGCTGCTGAGCAGACCCTACGAGATGAAGAGGAGGCGAAAAAGCTCCGACGACAGCGAAGAGCCGAACGCGAGAAAGAAAAATTAGCCGCCGCTAAGCTGAAGGATGAGGAAGATGCAATACGACTTCAAGCTCGGGACGCTGCTCGCCGAGCAGCCGAAGAAGAATCTGAGGCTTCTCCAGCCTCTCCAGTTTCCCCTCGCGGTCCTACCAGGCGAAATACAGGTGCGAGTGAGCGCAGACGAGATGCACAACCCCCATCCAAGCGGAATAGTCTTCTTGGAGGCTTTAGTCTTTTTAGTCGCTCGAAAACCGAGCCCGTTATGTCAACTTCAAAATCAATCAAACCCGTGGCAAGAGTGAGGACGGATCCAGCCGAGCCCAGAGTAGTTGAGGCTCTCCGCAAGGAAAAGGTTAGGCCTTTGAGTAGTCATCAGTCATCCAACGACAGCGGCGACCGAGCTGAACGTCCACATCGAAGTCGACGACACTCGCACCATCACCGGGAGTTCAAGTCAAAGAAGGAAGAGGCTGAATATCGGGCCAAGAAGGAGGAACGCAGAGCTGCTCGTGCTGCCAAAGCGCGCGAAGTAGAGATGTCTGGTGGTCGTGACGGTGGAATATCGCTCGCTAGTCCCGTCGACGAGACTCCACCCCCACCGCCCGCGCCTGTTGAACCGGAGCCAGAACCGGAGCCAGAACCTGAAGCTAACCACTCTCCGCGTATGGACGATGAAGCAGCCATAGTTGGCTTATCCTCCACATCTTCGACTGAGCATCGCGAACGCCGCAGGCAGAGCAGACGCGTATCAATCGTCGAGCATGACAGACCCAAAAGCCGCCGGATCTCCGTGAACGAGAAGGAACGGCCTACGAGTCGGCGCACAGAGTCCGATCGGCCACGGACAAGAGATCGAGGCCAGGGTGACGAGGCGCCACGCCAGCGCCCAAGGAGAAGCGAAACTGAGAGAAGCAGTCGTCATAAGAAGAAGGAAGAAGGAGGCATCAAGAGCTTTTTTGGAGGACTAAAGAGGATTGTGGCTTGAATGAGTTTATATGATATAAAGCGATGCATTATCGATTGAGGGCATGAGAATACACGGGGCTAGGAAGTTCTTCATTGAATGGCGTTTGGGGATGTTTTGATGCTTTATACCATTGATTTTCTGTTTCATTTCTCTTTCCTTTCTCTTTCCCTTCTCTTTCCCTTTTTCTTTCCTCTCTCTCGGTTCACGTTCTGGTGGCTATCTGTATCAGTATGACTGTTCGCTATTATGATTATTATGATTTCCTTTGAGAGAAACGGCTTCGGCTATATAACGTCAAGGGCGGGCGATCGATGCTTCACTGCATTTCCTTTCTGAGAATGTATTTACTACCATCCTTCTGTGAGGAGTTCTGCTTGCGAGCAGGGCAAGTATAAGTACCACGATAATAACGTCTATGTATCTGAAGCCCTGCCTGTCTCTTATCTGATCTTGTGAAGTACGTTCAATAAAGATAAAAAGGTCGAACAAAGTGCAACTTAGTGGCACACGAACTTCTAGTCTCTTTATATTTTCTGCATTACAAACTAACATGATCTGCAGATTTGAAAAACTATGGCAACTCTTCTCTCCCACTAGAAGACAGTCTGAGATTAAATTGGCATTGCAACATCTAAGACGAAAAACCCCAGCACCCCCAAAGAATAAGTGCAGGGTACTCGCTGCTAACCGGCGTCGTGAAAGCACGCGTGCTCCTTTCCTGGACAAATCCATGGATTAAGAGATATAAGTAAGGTCGTGTATAGGTTTGTAGAGGGGAAAGCAAGATAAGTACTAAGGAGGTGCTAGAAAAGGAAGTGTACGTATTTGGAGGCAGGGAGCGCCTCGAAAGGCACGTAAGTTGAGAAAAGTAGAAATATTCGTACTGCAATGCACCACTTTTCATATGCCATACTGCCTTCCAAGGCATGCCCACGCTGAGAGGTACAGCGGGGAATCTGTCCTAGGTGAGGAATTTTACTTCTACCTCATTAACGCAACGAACCTTTTTTCATAACCAAAAAGTAGAATAGTTAAGCGAATAGAAAAAATATTGACCTATTCATACGAAATTACCTATGTACAAGTAATGCGCCAATACACGGTGGTTCATAGGTACTACGGAGTTCGGGTCCTGGATACCTGCCCTCTCATTGCTCACAATGAACGCACATTCATCCAATAGGGAGGACGGCACGAAATCTAACTTAACATGTCCTGATTATATCTGCTAAGTGTGAGGCTGAGACGTACGCTAAACACCCTTCGTTGGCAAGGGATCAAGGCTGACGTGGTGGACCCGGACCAAACATAGGTCTGTATGTTGCAATGTCAGAAAGCGCCCCTAACGGAAAGGCAGGGAGAAGAAGGGAGTAAGTTTGAAGTAGCGATGAAGGTGGCATGTATGATTTAGTAGTGGCATGATACGTCATAATCTAGCTTGAAGAGACAAGGCTGCCTGAGTAAAATCCGGACTGAAGAATAGCAGACTCGAAAGCAAAACCACTCATTGTCCACTCTCTCACTGTCCTCTTCCAGACTTCATTCACGGCCATTCCGCCCTACCATATTCATATTGAATTGTCCAAACGCCCGCTAATCAAACCCTCCACGCACCCGTCTATTTCTTTTTCGGGAACTTCGGCTGGCCTATTTTATCACCCCGCAGGATGACATTGAGCACGCGCTCCATGGTGCCTAGCAGCTTCTGGTCCGGGGTTGCGGTGCCGCGCTCGAAGTCGGCGATGATGGTGGGCGTGCTGTTGCACTTTGTCGCGAGGTCCTTCTGTGTCATGGTGGTGCCCTTGTCGTTTTTGGCCTCGGAGCGTGCTTTGGAGATGGCTTGGCCGACCTTGACGCCGACGGTTTTTGGCTTGATGATTTCGTCGGAGCGGTCGACTTTCGTGAGGCGCTGGCCTTCCTGACCTGCAGAGGCGGAAGCCTGACATGACGTGTCAGCATGCCGTGGCGTGAATGGAAAGGGATCGCCATCTCATCTTCACTCCAACGGGGTATGCAGACTGAAAGAGAGTTACGGAATATTAGTACTTACAGCATTAGCAGTAGCGAACTTCTTCTCCGTAGCAATAACGGCTCCACTTCTCTGCGCCGCATTTAGCGCGCTCTTGCCCTTGACGACCGTCTCGCGGGGTCCAGCCGGTCCACCACGGGTGCGGGAGCCGATCTTGGTGACGGTGTCCCAGTCGTCACTCATTTTGCTGGTGGTGTCGTGTGGGATAGGGTGGGTTCAGAGGAGTGGATGGGTGTTAAGAGAGGTGGGGCGGGGTTGTGGTGGATTGAACTGGGTTATGTAGAAGACCAGAAGGTAAGGGTTGTATTTGCTGTCAGTTTAGTGACAAACACGTGGAATGGAGTGGCTGGATGTGTAATGGAATGGAGTGGAAGAGCGTGGATGGCGGTGAGTATTTGTAGAGGAGCCCAGGCAGCGAGTGAGTCGGAGTGGCGGCAGTGTCCGTATTGACCGCGCTAACTCTACGCTAGTACATTTTAGGACGTGGCCATCTCAGCCCTTCAACATCGCCGCCCTTTCTGGACGGCGCGGTCTACAAAGTGGTACATTTCATAGAGTGAAGACAACTGAGATACGAAAACCCATGCAAAAATATCATTCATCACTAGAACATATATAGTAGAAGCCGTCATGCACAACCCTCATACGTCATTCATTTATGACAGACATCGAGCCAACAGGAGTAGACTTACAGCTATCTCTCCATGCAATGCCATAAAATCAAGAGGCCGGCCCATGTCTAGGAATATTAAAACGCAAAGTTCAAAACCCAGTAGGGCGGACAATAACATTGTCATCGTCGAATTGTAATGTCATGGAAGCAGGGATTTGCTACAATCCCAAATCTTCCGTGGCCTTTTCAAAACGATCCCAGGTGGTAAGGGCACCCAGAGCACGTCGCATGTGGTTCGGCAGCAGCTGCAGGCCGTAAATGTAACTGGCGTTGACCCAGCCAAAACTGTTACGAATTAGCATCTCGTTAAGTGAATGGAGAGGTGACACTTGCCCTTCACGGGGAACACCTTTGAAGTCGCTCCCTTGATTTCCGTACTCCGCCTCCACCCTATGGGGATCGATGGGCCGCGTGACATCGTATTTCTCAACAACCACGCCGTTGAAGTCGACGAAAGCTTTGGTGACCATATAGATCCATCGATATGCCAAACGCTGGGCTTCGGCATCATACCCGTAACGTTGCATTCCGACCCAGGCAAGAATTTGCTGCGGTGCCCATCCAAAGGGATAATCCCACTGCCGGTTGGGACGATCAAGTCCCACTGGTCCGCGAGACTTTTCCGTGCCAGACACGAGTCCTCCAAATACCTCGAACTTCGGAAGTGCTTGTTCCATAAGAACCTGAGCTTGACGAGGAGTGGCCAGACCAGACCACATTGGCCAGAAGGTCGTTACACTCTCGTATCCAGTCCGCTTTTGCTTAACGGTGTCGTAATCAAAGTACATGCCCGCCTCCTCGTCCCAGAGATACTTGTCAACAGCGAGACGGCGCTTTCGAGCTCGGCGCTCCCAGACCGCTGGAGTTTCGATGTAACCGGCAGTCTGGCCCTTGGCACAGAACTCGGCAGGTACTTCGAGCTTGTCGCCAAAGTGCGCACGGATGATACGACCAATATCAACCTCGTATTTGTAAAGCAGCGCATTGATGTCGACAACCGCAAGATTCGCGGCAACTTTCTCGAGACGGTAGGAGGTATCGTGGCCGGATTCCCGAACAGCGCGGTCGTGCAGAAAATACTCATCTAGCTCTGGCTCGATGACTTTCCGGTGATTGTACGCATTCACGAACTCGGTGAATGTCATTCCGTGCTTCTCCGCATAAGGAGTAAGGATGTGCTCGAAATGTGAAGCTTCCGTCTCTGGAGGAACACCAAGACCGCTGGGGCGATATCGGGTCAGATTGGTCACGGGATCCAGGCGGGGGGCACTCATCCACACCGAGTAATACTCTTTGATAGCGGCGAGCGTGGCTTCCCGCAAGAAGTCCAGAGCTCCTGGCTCGTGCCTGATACGGTCGTAGACGCGAAGAGCCATATCAGTAAGGAAGGGCGGCTGGGAGCGGCAGAGGTAGTAGGATCGGTTTGCATTGAGGATCTTTCCATAGTGCTTGATGCAGAAGCAGAAATGAGTGACCATGGATTTGACAAGGTCCACACGGTCGTTGATGAGCAGGCCGAGCGATTCCATATAGCTGTCCCAGCCGTACAATTCGTTGAAGCGGCCGCCGGGAACGACAAAAGGAAGGCCTTTCAAGTCTTTCTTGCCCGTTACAGGATCGGTATATTCTTCCATAGCAATGGCAAGGAGGCCAGGTGCAGCGTTCAGGTCGCGCACGTAGGCCTCATCTCCGCAGTCCTCTTGCAGCCATTGCACATCCAACCGCATCTCAGGGCGTTCCAAAGCAATACGGGTGTAATATTCGTGCTGCTCGGGTGCACCCCTCGGAACGTAAATGCGGGGCCGTGGATCGTCGGTCCAGTCCTTGGGATCGCGGCCCACCTTCTCAATATTCGACCCGTCAATGCAGCGTGTCAGTCCATCCCAGAAGGAGTAGGTGATGAGCCTGGAAAGACGGTTGACGGGATTTTCATTGAGACGCGCCTCGTCGAGGACGATGGTCTTGCGGCCGAAGTCTTGGGCAATGGTGAGCTCTTGGAGGAGGTTCGAGAGCATGTAGGTGCCGCGCACGTCGAATTTGTTGTGGGCATTGGATGCGAGGGTTCCGAGGGAGAGCACCTTGGAATGTTAGCTCAGCAGACACCTGGCCGCAGCAATGAGTCGTACCTTGGGGCCCTGGTCATCGATTGTGATCTGGTAATTCTGGTCCGTGTCTTCCCGGGAGAGCAGAGTCTTCAAGGTCGCCTCAACTTGGATAAGGAACCTACGGGGTTGCAGCGAGACCTCGTCTGTGAATTGTAAGCATGCGTCACAATGGCTGTGTTATGCAACGAAGGGGGTGAGTATGTACCATGGCTAATTCGCCGACCTGGGAACTTGCCGTCAGCCTTGGTGGCATTGCGACCGCTGTTGGGGTCTACGATCTATGCCCTGTTAGAGCCGGGTATGGGAGAATGCCATTGAGAAACACGGACAGTAGAATATGTGCGGCTTCGCGCATGGTTCCGGGCCCTGGAGTCGCTGTAATAGATGTGCGGCGCCGCGTATGGGTCGATAACAGTGGATGTACGACGGGGCTTGTAAGATTGCGAGCTCATGCTATGGGGGAAGCGGGCGGACACTCGATGTTAGAGTGGTGTCGTAGGCAATGGAGCGATGTGGTAGTCGTGGCGGAAGGGACGGAGGTGGTCAATACTTGGCTGCTAGCGGGCAGATGTTAGCAAAACTTGGTACCGTGGGGGTGGGCACGCGCCTTGAACGGGACTTCAGGTAGAGGTCACACGACGTGTAAGAGGGCTGCTTGAGGGGCGAAAATGATAGCAAAAAAGGCTTAGGAATAGGAGCAATGCTGCAGGATCGCGATGGTGGAGCGAGGGAGAGAGAGAGGGCGAGACTGCGCTGAAGGAATGAATCTGCGGTGACAGTGGCAGCTAGGGACGGAGCCCAGGACGTGGTTCCCTCAACGGGGTCAACACGCCGCTCATCACAGCGCAGGACAACGGGGAAAGGAGGCGGTGAGCAGTTCGCGCCCTCGGGGTCATGCTCTGCTCTGGTCCGCGATGGCGCTCGGCGATGCAGCCGAGTTTTCGGAGCACGATGCTTGCCCGGATCGCCGTCGCTCAGGGTCTCGTCGCATCACGGGCCGATGCCGGCTTATACCATTAGCTACCGGCCATTGGCCAATAGCAGCAATGTGCTGTCGCTACGTCATGGCGCCTCCATTCATTGGTTCTCGAGCTTCCTCATCTCTCCCCACGCCTCATCCTTCACGCTTCATGCAAGGCCGCCCCATGTTTCCGCATATCGACGTGGGAATGTGGGGGAGCAGACCATCATGTGGACATCGCCACCCTCACGTTGTGATCGTGACCTCGCCAAACGGGACGCCTACTCCATGCGGCGGCAAGCAGAACCGAGTCGCTATCCTTATCACGGTCACAAGAGACCTGGGTACTGTCAAATTCGCGCTGTGAGGACCCTGATTATAACCTCAAGCTTAGGATAAGAAGAATTTTGGATTTGTAAACAACTTTTTTGCGGATCCATAAGCCTTAGTAAGACCAAGGCTCTCTTCCTGCCCTCCAAGTCTTCCTCAAATTGCCCCGTCATCATGTGCTCCACCGGCGGATCAGATAGAATACAGTAAGTAACATTAATTTTACAATTATTTTCATCAACTTCGTTGCTTCGTGATAGACGAAACATGAACCGACAGCAGCATGTGCCGACCTTCACAACTCCAAATGCTCCTGTCCCAGCCAAAACCCTGTTCAAGATGCTGTCACTGTGCCGTGTTCTGGACCACCGATCGTGGTATTTTCGTCCGGTCCACTGTGTCCCGTCCTCTGCCTCCGATCCGCTTTCGGTTCATCGTTCCTTCTTTGCTCGCGCTTCTCACTTCCATATACCGCGAGACCGAAAGAGTATCCGACGACGGGCTCGGACTGCCGATGCTGGATCCCCGGGTATCGTCCAGTGTCACTTGGATATGGATCATTTCTGAGGCAAGCTGTCCAAGGTCTAGTTGCTCTAGATCGCCGAACGGTATTCCGACTTCATTCAACATCCCCTTCGCCATCTGTGCATATGAATCGGCTTCGAACTGGGGAAAGGCGCCAGCGTAGAGCTTAAGCGCGTCCAACGAAGCCGCCCTTCGAAGCGCTATGTCTTGGTCCTGCATGTCGGAAACCGCGTCCTCCAAGTCGTCAATGTCGCCCAAGATTTGAGAATAAGATTCAGGTTCTGATGTCCAAGATTGTTCCTCTCGAATGAGATGGATCGGAGAGTATGCATCGTTCTAAATCAGATGTCAGTTTTGGCAGGTTGGTATCAACAGGCTTTCTTACCTTGAGACATGCGGAGTTGTGTATGCGCAGATTTTCTTCCGACAACCGAGACGTCAAGGTCACACATTCTCTTTCGTCTGTCTGGATACATGATCCAGTGTCCGCCACCGTCCTTTCTGAATTATTCTCCATAGCCATCGTAATCGAGATAAAAGTCGTGAGGCTTGGTTGTGGTTGAATGGAATAGAAAGCAAGCAAGCCGTGTGGGCTAAGAATCGGCTACGATTTAAAGGTAGGCCAGGAAAGTAACACCAGAAATCAGACAAGTTCTCATAAGGTCAAGAGGTAGCGACAGATTGTGACCCAAACGACTGGGGCCGCCACTGCATTTGAAGACTTCGCAACCCACATAAACACGAACGGTGCATCCCGTCCCGGGAAACCGAAATTCTCTCCACTGCGTACGCCCACGTGTGACAGGCTTCGCAATCGAACAGCACAACAGTTCGCCGCCCCAAGCCTGCAAACCTAGCAACCTTGGCTCCCCACGATACGCTCGTCGGTTCGTGAGAATTACCTTTTTCGCTTCGTGCCGATGCACAGGCCTGAATGCAAGGGCGAACGTGCTTTTGAGTGCGGCAAACATTGAAGGCCTATCACAGCTCGCCCCGAACGTGCCTTGCAGGCGCCCCCTTCAGGACTCCCTGGGGAACTGACAAGCCTTTGAAACACTTTGGCTTCGGGGCACTCGGCTCAGTGAAATAGCGGGAACTAACCAAAGTCACCTCGTTCAACCAAGCACTTAACATTTAGCTAGACTCTCTAGTTTCGTCGGGATGTATAGGCTCTTTAATCGCTATATGCGTTTCTTGTTATAATAATAGAGCATTGCGGCGTTGTTTATTGCTGTTGGTAGCGAGATGGTAAGGCTTTAGCTTCGTCAAGACTTCCGCCTTGTAGAGATTTTTGACTCAATTCACGCGCCTTGCATCATCCAATGCTGAACCAAATTTTTAGCTCTACCGTGCTCATGGGACCTAGACAACTACGGCATGTTCTGCCTAAGTGCGATATCCGAGGTGCATTCCTGTAGCTTTCTTTGACCCCTTGAGGCTGTCCTATCACCGCCATATGCTAGCCCAGCTCAGGGGGGAAGAGGATTTGTCACCCAGCCATCCAGCAGTGCTGCATAAACTCTCCGTTATCAGGAACAGCTAATTACCAGGGACGCAACCCTATATGTGCTCCCAATATAGATATAACCAGAGCCTTGCAACTGGGCTCATTCATAGCCCAGCGGGTATGCGAACGGAGCATAGAGCGACCTGAGATGGCGATTCTGAACTGGGGTAATCAAATCGTGGACATTTATCCGCGACCGTGCAGTGAAGTGGCTTTAGGCCCCTTACCGTAGTGTCCCCATCCCCGGACTCCATGGGGATGAAGGGAGTGGATTCCCGGCTCGGCGAACTCTGCACCTGCATCAAAACATCCGGTCCGCATTCAAAGCAGTTGGATCAACAAGTCGCATTCCTATTCGAGTGACGACCCGCTTTCTTGTGTCTGCGGTCTTCCATAGCTGTCTTCCCCATTTTTTACGACTTCGTTTGCTCCATATTTTACCATTTTCGTTTGCTTGAGCCGAGGCTGTGGTTCTCCTGTATTCCCGACACAGTGGGTTCTGGGTCGATTAGTTCGAAATAGCTCGCACTAAACCAGCCAGCCGGGGCTTGCGACACCCCGTTTCTCCACTCAACATCCAGCGGGAACTCCAGCTCGCTATTAACGATCTGGTGGGTAATCGTGCTGGTGTCCGTGTCACCGCCGAGCACCCGTTACGACCTGAATTAGAACGAATCTGCAGTCACTCATGGCGCACGCGGCAGGTGAATTGATAACAGCACGACCTTCACACTGCTTCGACAGCAAGACGCACCATGGTCTGTAAGCAACCCCCTGAAACAACTGGCTGAGCGAAATGTTATCCATTGCTAAGACCGCGAATCCAATTTACGCCTCAGCGGATGAATGCATCCGTCGGTCTCGGTTATTTGCTTTTCCCAACACCGGGACACAAAGTTTAGCCCCCCTCACTCAGCAAATGTACTGCAGCACTCAACACAAGCCATCTAATCTTACTCTCAGGTACTTACATTGTCACGTTTTATTTCCGCCTAGGACCCATAGCACGTAAGATCGGACAGCTTCGTGTTTACAAAATGCCGCATCGGTTGTGGCTTGCGGGAGTGCCTTGCGAATTCGCACCTTGTAACTCGATTCGGGGAAGTCCATGCGATTTCGTCAATTGTCTCCCCTTCTGAACGAACTAGGTTCGCTAAGGCGGGCTGAGCACAAACGTTCGTGGGGTTCGAGGAGTGTCTTGGCAAACCTTGATGAATTTTACCCGCCTCCGCGGATCTGGAACACCTTCACTCGTCCGTGCGTTTGCGGCTAGCGCTGGCGATCTCGCGAATACATATCGACCTCCCGCACATCGAGCTTCCTCGCGGCGAGCTTCAGGGTTTGCATTTGCTCAATTGGTATTGTGGGCACTATTGATTGATGTGACGTATCTTCCCGCTTGTCTGGTAAATGGGTTCTTGATGTGACATGTCTTTCCGCTTATCTGGTATGGGTTCCCGATGGCAGCCCATTGGTACCACTTTGGCCATTCCAGCTGTGAAATGATTGTGGGGGTACCTCACCGCTAATTGTAGCTGCACCGTTGAGCTCGCTACGCATCAGAGAAGTCTCGACTACGCTTCTACAAACGCTTTTTGCCACCCTTCTTAGACAGGTGGCGAGAACACCTTTTGGAAAAAAAGCAATATTGTTTCCACTCAAGGCTAACGTCTATCAATCAAACTCTACCCCCATTTCTGTTTTTAAACTTACTGTGCCGTTGTTATTCAGAGTGTAGACCGTTATTTCTTCTTGACAATTAAGTTCATCATCCGGGGATCAATTTCAGGAAGATATGATATAATCACTACGCAGCCTCTATCCCCTATAATAGGGGGGCAGAAACCCCTGTTTTAGGAGGTTAATGGGCCCCTGTTTCTATTAATAAGTTGGGAGTATCTCCTGATATACTGTCTCAAAATATTGTAATGGGCGTTTACTATTATGCCTTCTGCTTGGATGGGACCTTACAATGTGTCTTTTATCGCGAGACCTTTTATCTATTAAAATGAGGGGTGGTTGACAAGTTGAGGTACTTTAAGGTACCACCCCACTATCCTATTACAATAGGGTACTTAAAAATACTTTGCGATATCTGTAGGATGTGAGTCCTCAATATACGTTCTAAATTACAACTTCTACATGAACTGGCCAATTAGAAGATCACTTCTATCCCCCTTCTTCTGACTGATTTGAACCCTTAGAGAGGGGAATAAATCAACCCCTAACATAGGGGAACGGGGGGGCAAAAATAATTCTGAGAACAGCCAATGATTTGCAGTTGGGAGGCAAGCGGAT
Source organism: Beverwykella pulmonaria (assembly GCA_001599595.1). Lineage (NCBI taxonomy): Eukaryota > Fungi > Ascomycota > Dothideomycetes > Pleosporales > Melanommataceae > Beverwykella > Beverwykella pulmonaria. The sequence goes on from BCHH01000005.1 coordinate 2,037,713, forward strand.
CAATATACTCCTATGAGTCTCCGCGAGGCGAGTTCCATTCCACGACCTCTAGCGTTTCTACCTCGCCGACCTCGTCTGACCTATTATTCCCATTGTCAGCCACCTCTCCATCCAACACCTTTTCTAACTTCCACTGCACGGAATGCACTTGACCCCAGTCATAGCATCAATATGTATCCCCCAAGTTCCCCATTTTCTCATTCCACTCATGTCACCACTTTACCCTGCCTCCAAATCTTCTTGCTACAGTCTTATAAATGCGCGTAATAAATCGCTCTGGGCATGCCGTCAAACCTCCGCTAACTTTGGAGCTGAATCGTATCAAGTAGTGGTACAGATGCAAATTATATAGTAGGGTCGGGTGCTCGCCAACTCTGAACTCGAGAAGCGTGCCGAGATCTTCGGGAATGAGGTCTGCGACCCGGTCGGGGGAGTCTACGCCTGGATCGATGTTGGACTCGTTGATTGAGTAAGTGCGCATTATTTTGTTGATGAAGGGTTCGTAGCTTTCTTGGTTGGGAGGTGTGGGTAGAAGCGCTAGGTGGAAGTCAAAATTGTAGTCGTGCCTGATGGTGATACACTGTTCTGGAATTTTGTGATTTAATGGACTCGAGTTCAACGGCGTCTGGTCTGAAGAGGAGTGTGAGCATTCCGTCAACTGCCACGTATCCCGCGTGCTCTACTACGGTCCTATTCTAGTTAGCTCCCCATCATAGGTATATGCAGTCCTCGAGCGATCTATGGGCTCGTTACGGCTTCCATACTCTTTCAAACACAACAATTCTTCAAACCTTTAGCTCCCTCTACTCATACGTGTTATCAACAGCTTTCAGTATCTATTGGGTCAAAGACTGATAGAAGGAGTGTGCAGATGCAGCTAATGACGGAGGTCGTATGATAGGGCCTAAATTTGCAGGGAAGGTTCGCCGATCTTGATACACAATTTCCTCACAGGAGCATATCGGTAACGTATCAAAGCACGCATTATGTGCTTGCGGCGACATATCGACGCAATTCTAGTACCACGCCAGAAATGTCAATATAGTCTCGCGAAGTATTGTAGTGCTCGCTAGAGGTAGTTATGCATATTATAACCGAGATCGCCTTTTAGTATTTTGTCTGCACTAAGATATATAAATACACGCATTGGGCATATTTGCTAACAAATTCAAAGCCAGGGCAAAGATTTTGCATTATCGGCTAACACTTTATCTACGTCTTAAACTTCAAGTACACTATACTCTACCTTATATGCTACCGGCACAAATCATCTTCCTCATCCCTTCACTTCCAAGTTCCTATTGCCTCAGAGCTTTTCCTTTCATGAGCCCTTGTACGTAAGTATCTCCAATCACTCGATAATGCCCCTTGCACTCCTTTTGCAAAACTAACGGGACGCCCATATCTTATAAAACAACAATACAGTCCCCCTTTCTGTTTTTGGTCCTAGTCGGAAATAGCTGCTTGCTGGGATGAAAAACCTTCTACCTAAGGCTTACTGGCCAATGTGAGCGCCTTCCAATCCTTGAGACGTCATGGAAGGCCCTCTTCTATCTCCTCCAACAGATTTTGGAAACCCTTTCTTTAAGCATGTAGAACTAAGTACATGCCCTCGACCCGCCGGCTTCGCCTAATTTCGTAACTCTGTTTTAGCGCAATCTCAATATCTCGGCGTCGATACTCCTAAAAAGGATCCGGGACGACAAATGGAAGATTTGAAGGGGTGGTGGCATAGATCTTACAGTTGACGCAGCCACAGATTTTCGAGGTCCTTGGCATTGATATGGGAGGGCATCTTGTGTCGGATCATGCTCCAGTTCCCGGGGATTGGCTTATGGTTTTGCCGCAAGATATTTGAATATAAAACCTAGCTATTTACATTTGACACTACACGATAGTTGAGTTCGTAGAGAGAAAAAAACTTGACAGACCACATTGAAATTGGGATTAAATACAAGTTTAATGATTGCAAAAGGTCTTTTAGCGTATATACCAGGCCTCGACTCGGACAATCTTGATACCCATGATCAAACCTACCACATATCAACACATCTTATACCAGCCTTACTCCATTCGACACTACACTAGATCTGAGTTGGAATCACGCTCAAACTTCAGCATTCCAGACGTCCTCTCCTTCAAAGTAAGTCTTCAACACTTTCGCGCCTTCGAACTCCCCTCGACTCAAATCTCTATCCACGACAATAAAATTAGCTTTCTTCCCCACCTCAATACTTCCCAACTCCCTCTCTCTTCCTACTGCCTCCGCCCCATGAATCGTCAGCATCCGACACAATAACTCCCCACCCTTCTCCTTTGATCCTTTGCCGATTGTCTCGACGATACCGGCGCAAGGGCCGAAGAGCGAGGGGTCGGGAGTTGCGCCCCAGTCGGAGCCGATGGTCATGTGTGCAGAGGCGTCGAGCATTTTGATGAAGTTCCAGTCCATGAGGCCACCGCTCATGGCGGTCACGGGGTGGGTGAAGAACATGGCGGGTGACATTTCGGCCGTGACGTTGAGGGAGTTGTAGCGGGCATAATCGTCTTTCAAACCAGTCAACATGTGTCCGATGAGGAAAGGGCGTAGAAGGGATGCGGACTTACCGTCATGAACGCCATTGCAATGTGCGATCTCATGCCTAGGCCCTCCAGGGTTCTTCTTCCTCGCCTTCTCAATCGCATCCAGCACCATACGCGTAGATCCATGACCTGTGCAATGGATTTTCACTGTCATTCCGCGCTCATCGTATCTTAAGATCGCTTCAGCAACGTCCTCAACTTGGATCTTGCTCATATCAGGATGTCCGTGGTCGTCTAGTCCACAGTGCGTGAACAGTGGTGGGAGAGGGACGCCATCAAGTATGATCTTGACAAAACGAGTATCGACGTGCTTGCTCTTGTAGCTCTCCGCAGTATCGATCAGTTTGTGGAGACTCTCCTTCTTCTCATGCGCCGGCCACTCTGGTCCGTAGACGATGTGCGTGTAGACATTTGTATGCAGGCCGCCCTCCTTCTCAATCTCGCTCAGCGCACGCAAGATCAGTGAGTTGCCCGACGCTTCCTGCAAACTTGTGACTCCCGCGCGGTGCGCAACGTGCAGTGCATATTTAAGCACGCGCTTGATGTGAGCGAGACTAGGAAACGTAATAGACAGCGCAGCCTTCGTCATCGCTGCCTCCATCAACTCTCCGCTCAAACTTCCATCCTCTCTCCTCCCAAACTTTGCACCCTGCCCATCCAGCTCATTCTCCACATCATACCCCGCTAACTCTAGTGCCTTCGTATTCAACAACATGGCATGGCCTGCCGCTCCTCTCACAATGACGGGTCGATCTGGAAACAGCTCATCAAGATACTTACGATCTGCTTTGAAATCTGGAAATCCTTGCGAATTCAGCGAGTTCGCGAGAATCCAGTCTTGATATGCATTCACATAGCTGCACGCACAACTCGCTTCTTTGATCTTTTGTGCGATATTGGCCGAGGTGCTGGACATACCGATGTCTGCGTCGGACGTGATATATAGGCCTGCGTACAGGAGGTGCATGTGTGCATCGTGGATCCCAGGCATAGTAAATCGGCCTTGGAGGTCGACGACAACGAGATGTGCTTTTTGAGCTTCGGCGAGGATTTCTTCGGTGCTGCCGATGTGGGTGAAGATGCCATCGGAAGAGACGATGAAACCGGAGGCCCACGGATGAGAGGGGTTGATTGTGTAGATGCGGCCGTTGATGAAAGCGGTGCTGTTGTTGGGGGTGGAGGAGGAGATGTTTCCGGCCATCTTGAATGGATTTGACAAAATCTCTAGAAAATAGCTGTGGAGGGCAAGAGACATAAAAGTCGCAATGAAGCTGATGAGGGGGATTCGTATATTGAAAGTGCGGAAATATATCCGCGAAGTAAGATTCGGATCGATTTCGACCGAGCTGAAGAATCTGTTGACTCTGTTTCGACACTGTGAAGTCTATTAGTACCGGGCCCTACTTAACCTTCTTCTCGATTACACTTAGTTACTGTTGAGGTCTAACGTAGGCAAATGCGCTAGGTGAAACTGGACTAGCCCTTCGTTTATTACAGCCTTGACATTTCCTGCACATTGCAGTAGCAGATCCAAGGTCAATATACAAAAAGTATAGCTACTTTAGGTTAGCTATGGGCAATAATTAGGGCTACCTGTGTCTTACAAAGACCTACAGTATCCGCCAGTAGAAATTCACGACATTCTACAATCCACTCGTAACATGTAGTAGCCCATTTCATTCTTCCTGCACCCGCATTCATATGTGCGGCATTGGTATAGAGCAGGGCAAAGGCGCCCTGAGCTTAGTGTAAACGTATTTCTTCGGACATCGTTGTTTGAGTCGTGGTGATGGGCTTGGCTTGGAGGAACGAGTCCACGTGTGCCATGGACGTATACAGAATGACAAGGTCAAGATCATATCTTTATTTGCTTGCTATGCTACCTTTGGTATATATCCCGCCTGGAAAATGCGTAAACCCGATGGGTATCCAGCAACGCCGATGCTATGTCCGCGGGCTATGACCACGCCGTACCAAATGCTTCAAAGAACTCTCAACGCCATGCATGCCTTTTCGTCGCAAGATGTCTACTAGATCTTCGCACGTTCCCTCTCCTATAAAGCCTCCCACCCTTCCTCAAACATCGTCCTCTTCGGCCCTATATCACTCTCATTCAAAGCCAGCCGCCGAATGACCTGCATAGCCCCCGTTCCGAGCTTAACACTCTGCCCCATAATAATACACTCACTGACACCATCAATCTGATCAATCTTGCCCTTCGCAGCTGCTTCAAACAGATGATCAGGCGTCTTCTCGAAACTAGCAAGCTGTAATACAGAGTCCCTCGTCTTCTGAAGCCCAAAACGCGTGATGCCGTACACCTCGCCCTTGAACGTCATGACATCGGCAAGCAACTGCATGTGCCTCGGGTCGATGTCCATGTTCCCCATGACAGAGCCAATTTCGCGGACTATCGTTGAGCGTGCGGCTTCGATGCCGAGCACACTGCGGACTTCCATGACGTGGTTGGACTTGGTCTTGTAGGGCTCGATGCCGGGAGTGGTGAGCACATCCTTGAGCCCGTAGCCTTCGACGACGAGTTGACATTCGTATTCGCCTTTGTCGTTGGGCGTGCTTTCTTTCTTGATGATGGCGCGGGAGCAGTCGGCGTAGCCTTTAATGACGACATCTGGGATGAGCGCTTTGATTTGTTGAACGCGCTCAAAGTATTCTTTTTGGTTTTTGCTGGTTTTTGCGGTGGCGCGTTTCTTCAGGGCATTGGGGTCGGGGACTTCGACACGGATGATGGAGGAGGTTACACGGACGTTTGTGCCAGTCTTTCCCCATTTGAGTGGCTTGTGCTTATTGATTGCTATAGTAATTTCTTCGGGCTGGATGTCGAGGAATAGCCTGTTCACAGTTTCCCAATGGATGCGCATAGCAATGTAGGCTCCATTTGGATGCCAAACGTCTTCAACGTACTCGATGATATCGCGGAGATATGTCTTCTCGATACGTGCTTTCACCATTCGTGCAGCCTCCTCCGAGACCTTGTTCGACAATTCGCACTCGATAACGGGGGTCGATATATTAGACGAGGCGTTGATGATTTCCTTGATACGCGGAACACCTTGAGTGATGGACATGCCAGCAACACCCGCGAAATGGAAAGTCTTGAGGGTCATCTGCGTTCCGGGCTCTCCGATTGATTGAGCACCTATGGCACCCACGGCATGACCTGGCTGGACCTTGGAGCGATCGTATTTGGTCAAGCAAAGTTTGATGAACGAGTCTAGAGCTGATTGTGAAATCTTGGCGATCCCATCGGCAAGGCCGTATTTTTCGGCGTCTTGTGGGGTTTGGCGTTTTCGCACGGCGGACGGATTGGCAACGCCCAGATGTACAAGAGTTGTTTCGAGTTTCTGCGCCTTCTTCATTATATACTCCTCTACCGTGTCAAGAAAGTCCCGAATGGACTCAAGTTGATCAATGGCATCATCGCTTGTATCATTGTAGTCTAGCTTTGTTTCCCGATCCAACTTGTACCGAACATATTTGTTACGTTCGGTATTGAGGATAGTATGAGCATGGGCTCTGACGGCATCTGGGGTGAGACTCGGGTCCGCGTTGTCCCATGTTGAGGTGACGGCATGTGAGAATGTACGGTCAAAATGTACTGGCTTCGCCTTGCCCTCCATGTCGACAGGGTCCAGATGGTCGTCTCCATACTGAAACTGAACAATACCTCCCGAAGAGTTTCGAACCGTGTTGTCGTAATGCGCCGAGAGATCTTCCAAGGACTTCATCAGTCGTCTACTCATGTAACCGGTCTCTGCAGTCTTGACAGCCGTGTCAACTAAACCTTCACGACCACTCATGGCGTGAAATATGAACTCGGTAGGTGTGAGGCCTGAGAAGAAACTGTTGCTCACAAATCCCTTCGACGCTGGCTGGCGAGCCGCTTTCGGAAAGTGAGGAAGTGTTCGGTGATGAAATCCATCTGCGACCCGAGCACCGCCAATCATCTGTTGTCCGACGGAGGCAACCATTTGGGAAACGTTGATGTTGGAACCCTTAGACCCGCATTTAGCCATGATCAATGGTGCATTCCATTTGCTGAGTTCTTCGAAACAGATGTCACCTGCAGCTTGACGTACGCCAGAGAGGATACCACCAATCCTGTTCTCCATGGTCTGTTCTTCATTGCACCCTGCATCCCGTTGAAGCTTGTTGTCTTTAAAATCTTTGATCAGCTTGTCGCACTTGGCATAGGCCTCTTGAACCAGGGCCTGCTTCTTGCGATTGAGCATGTCTCCAGGAGTCACATCGCTTATCCCAATGGAGAAGCCGTTGTTGGTAAGCCATCGTGCCGAAAGCTTGGATAGCCTATTCATGCCTTGCACGGCATGGTCGGGGCCGAAATCGCGCATCATGACATAGAACACCGAATCCTTTTTGCCATCGCCCACGGTTGCCTTGTCCATGACGCCACACATGACCTCGGAATTTCGAATGACTAGATAGGCGTCGTTTTCGTTTAGATCTGGGTGTTCGCCAGGCGTATCTTTGAATTGTTTGGCTGCTGCTTCCAGATTGACCAACACCCTAGATTGTTTGTTGGGCCTCATCAAAACGTTGAAGACTTGCTTTCCTGTCCAAAGACGTTGAGGTTTGAGGATGACAGGCGGGGGTATCTCGACGGGTAGCGTTTTACCCGTGTCGGGATCATAGGCTCCGTCACCGTTGAACATGTAATTGACAATCTGGCAGAACGAGCGTCTATCGTAAAAGTTGTTCTTGCTGCTTAGGAGATAGGCGGCTGTGATGAAATCTTGGATGGCAGCAATAATGGGTGTTCCGTTCTTGGGAGTCGCTAGATTCCACTTGACGCCCATGAGCTCGGTGGCCTCTGTGCGCGCCTCTTCTGTTTGCGGAACGTGTAGGTTCATCTCGTCTCCGTCGAAATCGGCGTTGTAGGGATTGCAGACGCACTCGTTGAGCCGGAACGTTCTCCACGGTCGTATTTTGGCCCGATGACTCAAGATACTCAGCTTATGAAGCGACGGCTGGCGGTTGAACAAGACGATATCACCGTCCTCGAGATGTCGTTCCACTATGTCACCAATCGCGAGGCGGTCTGCGACGCTCCGAAACTTCTCTCCGTGCTTGTCCACACGTGCCAGACCAACGAGCGATGTTCGGTGCCTAGTTGGGTCGGCGGGAATGACGAAATTCGCGCCGGGATATTTGTTGGGGCCATTGCATATGAGCTTCTTCAATTTCTCAAAGTTGTACCTGTTGGCCTTTTCGGGATACGTCAGGTTCTTTGCCACGCGCTCTGGGACGGCGACTTCTTCAATGCTGAGATTCGGATCAGGACCAATGACGGTTCTCCCCGAGAAGTCGACACGCTTTCCGGAGAGGTTCTGGCGGAACCGGCCTCCCTTGCCCTTCAGTCGCTGGCAGAATCCACGCATGGACTTTTGCAGCCCTTGTTGCTTCAAGCCAGGCGCATCGCTGTTGATGTACATGGCGATTTGGAGCTGGAGGAAATCCCACTGCTCCATGAGAATCTGGAGGGGAAATCCGCGCGCCAGCCCCGCCCGAATGATGCTGCTGACATGGCAAATGTCACCAATCTTGTTGGTGATGTCGTCTTCGGTCGCTCCGGCGTCCTGCATGACGGAGGGCCGGATGGCCACGGGGGGCACGGGCACGTACTCCCAGATGAGCATCTCGGGGCGGGCGTCCTCGGGTATCATGGCCAGAAGCTCGCAGTCCTCGGGAGAGATCTTCTTGAAGAGATGGAGGGTGCGCAGGGGGTGCATGTCGTCCACGGCCTTTTTCAGATGCTTCTCCACCTCTGGATTCGCCGTCTTGGCCGTCTCGAAGGACTGGTCGAACTCGACCTTGCCCGGTGGGGCTACCTTGGAGCGGGCGGTGGACCGGTTGTATGCGTCGTAGCGGTTGTGGACGACCTTGAGCGGGTGGCCGGGGACCTTGCGCACCGTGCCGTTGATGGCTCCGCAGTACGGGCACGTCTTCTTCTTCCGGCACTCGTCCATGACCTTCTTCGAGAAGCCGGTGCGCTGCAGCGTGTCCATGCCGGGGCGGCGCATGCTGCGCAGGAAGCGGCGGCGCTCGTCCTCGGCCAGCAGGACGCGCGAGCAGTCCTTGCAGATGCAGTTGAGCACCTCGATGATGTGCTTGAGGTAGCCGACGTGGAAGGCGGGCAGGGCGAGCTTGATGTGGCCAAAGTGGCCGTTGCAGTGGTCGAGGCCCTCGCCGCAGGTGGTGCACATGCCCGTCTTGCTCGAGATGCCCATGTGGGGGTCCATGGGGCCGTTGCTGGTGAGGCTGCGCGTGTTGTTCTCGGCGGGGGCGAGGTCGTAGACATTGCGGTCCGACACCTCGAGGACGGCCTGGTTGACGATGTCCTGGTTGGAGAAGATGCCGAACTGGATGTGTCGGATGCGCGCGGGCACCGCGTCGACGACCTGCTGCTTCGCGTGCTGGATCTGCGGCGTCGCGGCCATGGTGCTAGCTGGGGCGCATGGGCATGCGGGGGGGTCGTGTACTGCTGCTCTCGCAGGCGGTATGTGGTAGGTGGGCGTTGGGGAGGTGGTGAGTCAGGGCAACAATTTGCGTTCGCATGCCCGCCTCATGAGTGAGTGCAAAAAGTTGGGTGGGGTCCCAATGTGCCAAGGCGCCAAGGCGCTACTGCTTCGATAAGGCAGTGCGATAGAGCAAGGCGGTAGGCAGCTGCGGCCTCGTCCCTCCCTGCCCCGCCCACAAGTGAGCGACCACCAGCACACCACCAAGCGGCCTCCAGCGTCTTGCTGCTGCCGTCTGTCCCTTCGCTCACCCACTCACCCTGACCCTCTCTGCCCCCATACTCGGTTCTGGCCCGCAAGCACAGTGTGACCAACTCCTCATAGCGAGCTCCGCCCGGCCCCGCAGCAGCCAGCCTGGCCCCGTTTCACCTCGTCCCTTCCTGAGCAGCTCTCTGACGAGTACACCTCTCCACCTCGCACAACGCCCACCACAGCACACTTCCACTGCCTCCGAGAACAGCACGATGTCGCTTGCTGATAGTGAGATGCCTCGTCTCCCGGCCGCGGCCTCCCCACTGACCGCCTGCACAGCTTCCATCGAGGTGACCCTGCGGTCCATCGACGGCCTGGACGACTTCACCGAACGCAAGTTCGTCCTGAGCCCCAACTCGCCCATACCCATCGGACGCAGCTCCAAGAACGCGAACAAGAAGCTCATGAGTGCTGTCGACAACGCCTTCATCGACAGCCCGGTCATCTCGCGCGAGCACGCCCGCCTGTCAGCCAGCAACGCCCTGGGCATCCCCACCGTCTACATCACCGACAACGGCTCCATGCACGGCACCTTTGTCAACAGCCACCCCTTGACCCCCAAGCGAGAGCACAGGCTGCACAACGGAGACACGCTCCAGTTTGGTTTGAACGTGGTGCGCGACCAAGGTACGTCCTCCCGCTCTCCCCGTCTACCCACCACCGCTCCAAGGCTGCAGACTGACCCCGCCACGCCAGACTCCTTCATCGCCAAGAAGTACCGCTTCCAGTCACAGATCGCTTCGGCCGCTCCTGCCGTATTCCGCGGCTTCAGCGTTCCCGACGCCGAATCCGAAGAGGACGAGATGGACGAAGAAGAAGCCCCCCACGACCCGCCCCTTCGCGCCCCCCGTTATGGCAGCCAGTCCAATCCAGTCAACCTCGACGACTTTGAGGATATACCACAAGAAGTCATCGACCTGGACGGCGACGAGGTCGCCATTGCCTCGGAGCCTTCTTCACCCAAAGTGAATGAGCCGGCCCCTGAGCGGCTGGTTCCCCCTTACGGAGCCCGTATGCTCTTCACTGAAGCACCTTTTGCTAAGAAGAAGGAAGAGGAGAAGGAGGAGAAGAAGGAGGAGAAGGAGGAGGAGAAGGAGGAGAAGGAGGAGAAGGAGGAGAAGGAGGAGGAGGAGGAGGAGGAAGAGGAGGAGGAAGAGGAGGAGGAGGAGCCCGACAAGCCAGCCTCGCAATTCCCAATTGCCGAGCACAATGACTCCGAGGATGACGTAGAAGAACCCCTGGAAATATACGATAGAAGCGAGCAGAGCCAGATGAATTCTTTTGACTTTGGCCCAGAATCGCCTTCCGAAGAGGAGGATCAGTTGTCCCACTTTAGCGACGGCGAGGTAGACTCGGAGGAAGAAGAAAATAGCAGCAACCTAAGCCAAGCTGGTAGCATGAGCCATTCTGATGCCGAGTCTGACAGCGAGTCTGACGAGGGCCAAGAAGTTGAAGACCCCGATGCAGTTCGCCGCCACAAGATCGGGGTGATGCTCAACCATGAGCACCAGAAGGAAGCCAACGAATCCAAGCCATCTGCTCCGACACAGCCTCAATCCAGTCCGCACACCGTACAGGCTACGGCGACCACATATCCACGGCACTTCCACGCTAGTTCTGCCCTCAGCTTTGGTGACACGGTGTCTCTAGATGCGCTCAACAAGGGCCCCGAAATGGCCTCAAACAACATGTTCGGCGAATTATTCGGAAGTGCAACGTGGGATGGCATGGTGGTCGGCTCGCCGTTACCTCCTCGACCTGCAGCGCCCAAGCCATCCATGTGGGGACCAGCTCCAAATTTCCACAACACTTTCTTGCGAGGAGAGCTCAACAACAATACCAATCATACCTCATGGTTCGAGCCTTCGCCAGCGGCTACCGTTTATCCTCAGATTTCTAGCTCCGATTTCCGCCCAGCGAGAATGGACTACCTAGGGCAAGTTCTCAATTCCGAGCCTGCGCCTGCGATGAGCGTCCCTACCCCGCCGATGCCAGCTACCGATGAAGTGAATCCGATAACATCCCAGGTTAACCGTAGGACTAAGGTTTCCATCCCTGAAATCGTCGAGGATACTCCACAGCAACCACCTACGCCTACATCGGTTGGAAGCCCCAAGAGTCTAAAGCGAAAGGCTGATGTTTTGGATGAGGAAGAGGCTAAAGTCATTGACGTTTCTCCAGCCTCGGTCGTGGAGGGAGTGGTCGTGACCGAGATGGCTCAGGCACCTACCGTAGAGTCTCAATCGAAGCGGCGCCGTACCCTCTCTACTGCCGCCTCGAACGTGGCAAGCTTCATAGCAGGTGGGGCCTTCGTAGTTGGCGCGCTATTGATGCTTCCCGAGGTTGTCTTTTCGTAATGATACGCGCAAGAACGTTTCTCGAACGACTCGACTTGACTCGGCCAAAGGAATATCTACTGTGTAGTGCCGGCATGTAATGCGATCTTCACGGCTCTGAATTCCGACAGCTCAGCATTGAGGTCTTCCGCGTCTTGTTGATACCGACGAGGCAGGACTAGCCACTCATTTATTGCTTCTTTCGGCGTTGACAAGGCAGAATAGGAAGGATGGACACAGATATGGTAATGGGGTATTAGGTCTCTTCACTTGTCCCGGGAGGTATAAGAGGTGAATATGGAGCTGGCTGATAGGCATGAACGGATGGATTCATCGGTGCGACCTCTTTCTTCCTCGTTCTGTAGGGTTTCCTTTCTGGCGTTCACGGTGGTTGACGCCCCTCCTTATGCTATCCATGTCTATTACCCCAAGTACCTACCCCATCATGAGAATTTTGATACTTACGACTGGCTTTCGTACTTTTGTGACTTGCATTTGGCCCCTATTGATGTTCTACATGCACCTGCTAAACTCGTCCCTCGGAGCGTATCTTTGGTAATGGCGCAAACGACTTACACGGAGTTGTTGCTAAGAAGAGGTTCCCAGGTGAAGCGACGCATCAAGTCCGAATGGATATTGGTATAAACAGAAGTCTATTCCATGTCTCATCCCTGTTAGTAGCCTCCATGAGCGTCTCGGCGAGCTCGACTCGGCTTCGGCCTATTCGTCTCCGAACTAGTCGTCCCAGAACCCCTCCGCGTGCCCTCCAACGTTACCCTTGTCATCCTGTCCTGTCTGACATACATTTTACCTCCCTCACGCATCATTGCGCCATCGGAACCTACACGTTTGTGCCAAGCACTCACTCGTAATATGAAGAACAGAATCGCCCATCCTGACCGAAAGAAGCAGGGTAACGCAGTGGTGGAAAGCATTGGCAGGGTCAATTGGCGGTAACCTCCGCTATCAAAAAGGTCCTTCGGCGTCATGTCACGTTCCTATTAACTGGATTTTCGATTATGGATCAGGTCACACACCGCTTCCACAATACTAAACTAGACTACATGGTAGTTCACACATAGTTGCATTATTCTACAAAGGTGTCGACCGTTCGCAAATGTACAATCTTCCAAGATGAAGACATAACCACTATTGGATAGCCCAACGGGAGTGCGCAATGCAGCACGCCTAATTCTCTCGCTAGCCACTTCATCTTTTGGTAATCACGCCGTAGAGTCTTAAACGCAGTGTTGTAAACGAGTGATCATCTGCCGCTGTATGTCGGTCTACCGCCGACACACGACCACCGGTGAAACGCAAGGTGAAAATCCAGAGGCAGACTTAAGTGCATACCGATCATGTAATAGGGTACAGGCCGACGTATGATAAGTGGTACTTTTCTTCTGTGGGATGCCATAGGATGAGCAATTAGAAAATGAACCGAATGTTGATTGTAGCGCATCGAGTTTCGGAGCAAATGGCCCTAGCCCCTTTCACTGGGACTATAGTGGTGACAAACTGGCTACTCCGCATGCCCGTCCTCATCTGTTTCTAGTGAATGGCAATTGTAGGGCTATGCTATCGAACACGATTCTAGGTTTTGGTAAGTGTGAAGACGTAGAAGCTCGTGGTACCTGCCGAAGAAGATATTTACGTGAGTCAATGCTAATGTGTGCAGAACTTTCGGCGCACGGATAAGATATTACCAGACCACGCACAGCATATTTAATCAGAAACGGCCATCGACTGCTGCGAGTCCTGAGAATCCATCCCGCCGGCTGTCTGATAATTTCAGACCCCTTGCTTGGGTCAATAAACATAGCTGTAGTCGAGCTGCACAACAGGAAGATTAGACGTATTCGCGTGCCATTATCTCAGCTTCGCAGCTGCTCGTACAACCGTGTCTCGAGTTCTGTTGATGGACACGTCTACGAAGGTTTGCCTTCTTCGCGATATTGATTCCAAATACTTACCCCAAAGCTTTCATAAGGTTCCTACCCTCGTCTCGTTCACGTGGCAGTGCGGTCGATGCGCACCTGAAAATGACAATTGGACTACAGACACTATCCAGCTGATACCGCTCTCATCTTCCTTTTGTGCCTTCCACTGGACTCTTCCGCATTTAGAGCTCTACAGGTGGCTGGAAGCTGATTTCATGTTTAAGTGGCCATGAAGGGGTTTTCGCAAGAGGGTTGCACAGTACCCAAGGGTGTTCCATTCCAATAACATGGCGATTTGCTATGGACTGATGCTGGATACTCGTTATTTAGGTCTCTATTTAAACCGCTGCGAGGTTTCCTCCTTGGATCTGATTTCACATCTCCTCTCTTACCTTTACAGCCTTCCTGGATCCTTAAAATGATTTTTGATCTTATATTCTATTTTTTCTTCCTTACCCTTCACCAAGGCTTCAACCCCATTCCCACCTTACCTTTGATATCAGTCCAATCGTCGATAATGTCGATTTCTGTGTACCTAGTACTCGCCCACATGATTTCAAGCTCACTGTGCAAAACTACTGGATGCCCTAAAGGGCTTCATGTTTGATACGTGCCCTGCTGTAAAGGAAACCCGCAAGTTTTTATTTGTCTCCTACCGCTGTTTATGACTGCTATCTTATTTGAGACGGATGTGATCGTCAAGCCATGTCTGTGTATCAAAAGGTGACGATCGTCACCTGCGGGTCAGTTGTTTCACAGGTCCATACTTTTCTTGTGCGAGATTCGCAAAGGAGATACTTTGGTGAAAACTGGTACTGATCTTTCATAGGGGCCGCGGTAACACCGCTTGCACAATTTGCGACCGGCTTGAGTTGTGAAAACGGCATATTGCCAGTGTAACCCGCGATCCCACATCGTAGCTAGGCAGGTGTAGAATGCAGTCTTTAGAATTCACTAGGCGTGTATATGCCTGCGTCATTGTCTGTGGGAGCGTTATATTGTCGGGCTTCAATAAAGACACGCTAAAGGCTGTAGATGCACTTTTCACATTCAGTTCCACTGTGAGTGACACCCTAATACACTTTCTCACCTTCTCTACGGGTAAATTCACCCGTGTCAATGACAATCCAATACCTTGACCTGCCTCCATTGAACACCATGTGATCAATCGCACGCAGTCTACAAGTGAAAGGTATGTGAGCGACGAGATAAAAACTATTGTGCTGCATAAAAATGTAGTGGCCGTAAGAAGAAATAGAAATGAAACAAGAAAATGAAATAAAAATGAACAAGTACAAAGTACGAAAAGGAAGCGTGCGCTCCGTCCCAGCATGAACAATAACTAACGCCGAGTATCCCGAACAAACAAAAGAAACAATCGATAAATAGCCCATGGCACCAACGACATCAACAATAACCGAACTTCCTCAAGCACCATCCCGCTGCTTCACAAGAGCACTAGTACTCTTCTTCCTCTTCATTCCCAACCCCATGATCTTCCTCAGCCCCTTCAACCCCGCACTCTCTTTGATCTCCTCTCCCTTCGCAGGACCGTCCCTACTCTTCGTCCTGCCCTTCTCCCCCCACGGACTCATTTCCTCTTTTTCCAACTCCTTCTTCCTCTCCACCGCAAGTAGACCCACCTGCTCCACAAACGTACACTTATCGATCAAATCCTCAACTCTGACCCTGAGACCATCTTGGTCCAAAATACTCGCGATCTGCGCGAGCCCCATAATGTCCCCACCTAGGTCGAAGAAATCGGATGCGAGTTCGAGCTCGATGGGATTCCCGTATTCGTCGCGCAGGATCTGCTCCCAGGCGGAGCTGAGACGGGAGGCGAGGAGGCTGAGCTCGTGTTTGGAGAGGCCAGTGTCGGTAGGCAGGGTGACGGGTTGTTTTTCTACGGACTTGGTGCGGGATTTCTCTGATTGCAGGGTTGTGGAAGGCTCGTTGGTGAGTTCGGATGGTGATGGGAGCATCGTGTATGGGTCTTCTGCGAAAGTAATGGCTGTTGTGCACAGCATATCGAACGCATTTTGCGCGTACTCGGGTGTGATCGTGCTGTTAGGCGCGTAGGTGAGCAGAACCTCGACCTGGTCGCTGCCCTTGGACGTCGATGTGATAGAGAAGTCGGCGAAGTCCTCCTGTGAACCTACAGCACCAACTTTAAACTCGATGCCGCCGAGTTGCAAAGTGGCGTCTTCGGAGTGAATGCTCTGGTTGTGTTGAAGCACACTAGAAAAGTTTGTCCAATCGGGCCAGTCGGTGCAGTTGCGTGTGATGTCGCGGAAGCCGAGGGATTCATAGGGCATGTTTGCAACTTGCTGGTCTTGAATGTATACGAGGAGGTCGAGGACAGTCCACTCTGGGCGGTACACAACCCGCACAGGCAGCATATTCAGACACGGGCCGATAATATTTTCAACGTTCGGCACTCCGCTGTTGCGGCCGGAAATTACATGCCCAAAAACGATGTCGGATTGGCCAGCGATGCGAGCGAGTGTCGACGCCCAGGCAGCTTTCATGGTGGTAGCCGTCGTGATGTTGATGTGGGACAGAGTTGGGACGGTGAGCATCTGCTTCAGAGTGATAGTTTGACCCGCAGATCGTTGGTAGTTTGGCCCATATCTGTTTACGATCTTGGTCATCTTGGATCCACGGAGGACTTCTCGCCAATGGTCGTGAGCACCGGCAATAGTCTTTGCCGATTCTTGGACGTAGTTGCTAAAGCTAGGCGCTGCAGAGATTGGAAGACCGTTGTACCCAGCCTGGAAAGAAGCTAGAATCTTGGGAAGGCAGTAACCATCGTATTGGGCATGGGAAAGGCGCATGAAGATGCGATAGCGTTCAGCCGTCTTCTGCTTAGCGACAACGAACTGGACGAATGTCTCGCCGAGTCGAGGGCCGTGCTCCCGATCTTTTTGTCGGAGCTCATTCGTGAAATCGTCAAGGTCCAGGTCCGTCTCCTGGAAGGTGAAATCGGGCTGCAGTTTCCGAAGAACAACCTGAAGGAACCTATCACCATGTGGAACGAACACCGTTCGCAAGATATCAAATGCTTGGACGATGCGGAATGCAGTCTGTTTCAGCTTGCGTAGATCGAGGGGACCACCGCCATCGAGGTAGAAGTAATTGAGCATCCACTTCGACTCCAGAAGAGTACCCGTGATAGCCAAGGATTGGAAGTCGGTAACAGGGAGGACATCAGAGATACCACCCTTGAAGACTTGCACTTTCGAAATGACACTGTCAACATTAGGGTCTCCCATGAGCGACACGGACTTGTTCACATCCTCGTGAATTGTTTGAGGCATCTGTCGCTTCTGGTTTGATTCTCGCTGTGGCTTATTTGAATTTTGAAGGCCCGAGGCAAAGCCCTGCCAGTTGTTGAAGGGTTGCTCGCTGGGCTCGCGGACTGGTTTCTGGATAGGCGACTCTTGCTCTTCAAAGGATATTTGGCGAGGTAAATTCCCGCTATTCGTATTCCCGCCATCTTCGACAATCGCATGTTTGGAAACAATGGATTGTAAGTCCTTCCATGCTGAAGGAGACCTTCGGTGTAATGGAAGACTTGGCCTCGACGAGCCGGGAAAAGCATCCTTGATAGATGAAGCGTCGCCTCCAGTCTGGGACATTACTTGGTCGATAACTTCGCCGGCCACACGGACGACCTGTCACCATTAGTACAGTTTCACTGGATACTTTAAGAGGACTTACCCTAGCCATGTCGGCGAACGTTGGATTCTTGAATACGTCTGCAACTGTCATAGAAAGACCTTCCTCGCGGGCAGCACCAACTAGTCGCATTGCGATGATACTATCGCCACCCAATTGCTGGAGAATGTTAGCAAGTATTTTCAGGCTATGATTGCGCGGGTCGAGTAACTTACAAAGAAACTGTCATCATTCGTAATTGAATCCTCCACCATATCCAGTAACTCACTCCACAATGTCAACAACTTCTTTTCCACGAAATCCGGCGGGACAGATTTCAGCGCCTCGGTTGCCATCATTCCAGCAGCAGCAACCATATCAGCAGCAATGTTAATTCTGCTCTCGGTATCACTAGATACGCTTAAGCGCCTGGAACGAATTGAGCCAGTCTCGAGGTTTCGCCCCGCCCGAAGGGACTGCGATGCTTTCCTCGCCAGCATACCAGCCATCTGGTTGGTCATGTCGGTGACAGTGGACGGTGCCGGCGCTGAAGCGGTTTTGTTTTTTGCCAGCATTTGGTCAACAATTTGAGGAACCATTTCTGTAACGATAGATCGAATTAGACTGCCCCAGTCTGGAGCACCCGACGGCATGATAAGCGATGTCGGAGCCACTTCAATCTTGGGGATTGAAGATATGAAGGCCCCAGGATCGGGAACGGACGTGGGAAGGCCGCGATTGTCCCTTTGTAGAGTGGATCTGACTGTCGTAGGAGCCGGTAGTGGAACGAAGGGCTCGGTCATCTGTGGTGGCTTGTCGGTAATAGCCGCGTCAAGCTCCGCAATTGTCTGGTTGGAGTCACCCAGAACATGGGTAAGAATTCGGGCCATAGTGGAAGAGATGTTGCTCGCTTCCTGATCGGAGATCGAATCGGTCCAGTACGAGAAGCGCACCCCTTCGTCGTCACGGCTAGCATCGATGTTCACTGTGATGGCGAATTCGCTAGGGTCATGGCCATCTAGGTGAATGAACTCAATGTCAGAATCAGGAGGAGGAGCGCCATCCGCAGCGCTATGATTCTGCACTGAGACCGCAGTGTTGAAGAGGGCCTTGCCAGAAAGTCCGAGATTGTGTTGGAACTGGGCGAGAGAGCAATGCTGGTGCGGTAAGCTCTCGAGAAAGTCATTCTGCACGTTCTGTATGACTTCTAAGAGAGGGAGGGAGTGAGAGAGTTTGATACGAGACACCAACATGTTGATGAATGCCCCAACCGCGTTCTGGATGTTATCGATTGGAACATTGCGACCGGATGTCAGGTACCCGTAGCAAACATCGGATGAGCCGGTGTACGCGCGGAGAACTAGTCCCCAAGCCGCGAGCATGAAGTTCGAGAAGGTAACACCAATCCTCTCTGCAAGAGTTTGTAGCTCAGAGAAGCGATCGAAATCCATGTATAGCGAGTGCAACTGCCGCTGCTTTGAAGAGTGTTGCGGCGCAATAGGCAAGTGACAGGGCTGCACACCGCGTAGTTTTTGATTCCAGTAATCAACCGCAGCCCCGGTAGGTAACGTGCGGAGGTATTTGATATAATCACTGTAAAGCGGTCCGCCCTCTGCTGATAGACGAGCTTCATACCCATCTTCGAGATCGCGTCGAATGACTGCATATGAGCCTCCATCAATTACGGAGTGGTTGATCTCCATCTTGACAACAACTCTTCCAGATTCTGTCTGAACGATAGAAAATTGGTGAGGTAGCCGTAGCTTCTTCGTGCCATTAATTTTGCTGTAATTGATAGATTTGAGTCTCTCTTCCAGCTCAGAGTCTTTGCAAGTATATGTAAGAGCCCCACTGTCTGGGTTCTTGACAACGATCTGGTCGAAAACGCCACCTTTACAAACACTGTCAACGAAGACAGTACGCAAAGCCGGATGCCGATTGACAACTTTCTGCCACGCTGTAGCGACTTTGTGTACGTCAACTTGACCGCGCTTAGATTTAACCTCGAAGGTAGAAAAGGACCAGTAAGATTCCGGGTCTTTAATCTGGCTGAGAATCATGCCCTCTTGCATCAACGCACAAGGATACACATCTTCCACCTCATCGAAAGACAAAATGCCAGCCTTCGGAAACGTATTGATCACACGTTCCAATCTAGCATATGACTCGAGTGGTAGAAGGGGGAAATCAGATAGCGTTGGTTGAGGGGTCTCGATCTTGGCTAGGCTGATCACAATTTCCTCAAGTGTTCGCTGGCACTCTGCGATCCATCGGCGGATACCCTTTTGGTTCTTCATCTGGCGATTGTACATGAAGTTGAATTGGATCTTCCCACGAACGACTAATGCAGAGATTTCGAAAAGAGCAGGTCTGATCGTCTTAGCGCCGAAGTCTGACATCGCAACTTCTTCATCTTCGCTGAACTCCATAGGCTGGAAAAGTGAGTCGTCTGACTCAAGTTGTTGCGTCCTGCCGAGATAATTGAAAAGTATCTCCATGGGCTCATGGGCCGCGAAGCGTTGCTTGCCATCCTCGGTGAGATACCGGTGTGCGAAATATGGACGACCATTGTCAGAGACCTTTCGTCGTGAGTCTTTGACTTGTCGAATTGTCTGAATAACATCATCTTCGTCTTCAGCGATAGGGACGTGAATTGGATGCATTGTCGTGAACCACCCTACGGTCCGAGAGAGGTCGAGATTGCTGGATTTCCAAGGCTCACGGCCATGATTCTCGTTGAAGATGGTTGGAGTCTCTCGATTGACGAAGATGCGAGAGAATGAATGCACAATCGCGGAAACGAAGAGATCGACAACGTCAGTTCTCAATATTTGATGATCGTCGAGTGCCTTTGAGGACAGAGTCTCATCTATGAAAAAAGAATCACGTTCAACATCGCCATAGACATTCTGGTGGTTGTGTAGACCCCAGAATGAGAGATCGACGGGAAGCACGGGAAACTGCTGATTTTTGATGCTTTCAATATGAGATAGATCAAGAGCATTAGCTGATTGCTTCTCGCACCAGAGTTGGAAGGAGAGCGCGTTCTGTAAGGAGGCGGTGGACCCTGAGTTAAGGCACTCCTCTAAGTCGCTAAGGATAACTCTCCAGCTTACTACGTCGATGACAAGGTGATGGGCGGTGATAAAAAGGACTTGATCTTGGGAGGAAGGGGAGATCAAGTTGACAGCAAACACCGGTCCATCGACAATGTTGAGACTCTTCTGAGTGTTCGCAATAATTTCAACAACTCCGGCAATCGATGACACGTCATAAACGCCAAACTTGTAGGCATTGGCTGAGTCATTTGGGATTATCTGGTGCCAGATTCCAGTTTTGTTCTTGATGAAACGTGCACGAAGCATGGCATGCAACTTAACGATGGCATCAGTCGCGTTCTTGAGAGTCGTCGGATCCACCTTGCGAGAAAGACGGAGCGTGAACGATTGGTTGAAATGCGAGTTCTTCTCGTCTCCAATTGACTTAAAGTAGAGCTGTTGAATAGGAGAGAGATCAAAAGGCTTGTCTGTCTGCACTTCACCATGGTCTATTATGGTATGGGCGCCAAGATTTTCTGCAAGATGGAGAATCGATTTGCTGCGAAGGACTTGGTTGAGTGTGAGATTGACCCCCTCTTTCCTACAGCGGGCGAGCAGTTGCATGGCAGTGATAGAATCTCCGCCGAGGGCTAATTATTCGGTTAGTTTCGACTAAATAAAGATTTGAATCGAACACTTACCAAGCCATGATTTGTTTAGCTTGACACTGCCGATTGGGAGGTTGAGCACTTTCGCCCACACATTTTGCAGTAACTTCGCCATCTCTGAAGTAGGTATAGTTGGTTCATCGCCGCTGTCTATATCCAAGATACGGCGGTACGCATCATCGTTCATACCGTCGAACCAAGCACCTACCTGCTTCCTGTCGAGTTTGGTAGAAGCTAGCGTTGGAATATGTGGTACAACAACCCACACAGTTGGCACCATATATGAAGGCACCACGTCAGAAAGCCTGTCTCTCGCATTTTTGGTCTGGCGTATAACATCGGCACCCTCTATAGGAGTGTTCCAAGGGTGAGCAAGACTGCTTCCTGGCACACGATGAAGGCTCAGAACGGCAGTCAATCTCCTCTTTCCAGGACCGGACTTTGGCATCAAGACAACGGCTTGTTGGATGGCTTTGACGGCTTGTAGATGATGTTCAATCTCTCCGAGCTCCATGCGCTGGCCCGCGAGCTTGACTTGATTATCTTTGCGTCCCACGTATCGAATAGCTCCGTCTTCAATATACTGCACAAGATCTCCAGTACGATATATTCTAGTGTAGGATGCATTTGAGAAGGTTTTCATGAATGTCGGAGCATCCACAAATACTTCCGCAGTCTTGACACGATTGTTCAGGTACCCTCTGGCGAGCAGTGGACCTTCAATGCAGAGTTCTCCCACAGCTCCGACTGGAGCGAGTTGGTGCGGGTCCTCTGGGTTGACAACCCAGGACCGGCCACTCTGCAATATGCGGCCAATTATGGAGGGATCTCGCTGCGTTGAGACTTGATCGTTTGCAACAGCGACCACCGAACATTCCGTTGGTCCGTAAGCATTCAAAAGTTGCAATCTGGGGCTCCACTTCCTGATCGTCGCCTCGGTCAGAGCTTCAGCACCGGAAGCGAAGGTACAGAGAGTTGGGACTGCTTCTGGGGAGTCTATGACGTTGGCGACGGATGGTGTAAGGCATGTCCAGGTAGCCCTGAGTTTGTTTATAGCCGACGTGATGTCCGTAGTGCGTTCTTGCTCGGAAGGGATACAGACTGCTGCACCGCAGGTTAAAGTGGTTAGAATTTCCATCACAGATGCATCGAAGACGAAGGATCCGAATTGGAAAACCCTTGAAGTATCCTTCATATGCAGCGCTTTGCAGATAGCGGCGGAACTGGATGCGATAGCTCGATGCTCGATGACTACGCCCTTCGGAATACCAGTGCTTCCAGAGGTGTACAGAACGTAACAGACGTTGTTGCTCGTCGCACGCACAGGAATTTGGCCTTGGCGAGTGGGGAGTTGGCGGATTGAAGATCCACTGACTATCACTACTTTACTGACCATGTCAATAAAGCGGCTCTGGTAGGCAGGAGAGCACAGGACGAGGGTGGCGTTGCAGTCCTGAATGATTTGATTGTGTCTTGCAGATGGATGTTCAGGTGAGAGCGGAACGTACGCCCCGCCGGCCAACAGAATGCCCATGATGGCAACTACAGCCCATCGAGATTTGTCAACGCAGAGCGGAACCATCTTTTCAGGCCCAACTCCCACTTTGATGAGTTCTTGGGCAAGGCGAGATGCAAGGTCGCGCAATTCAGAGTACGTGAAGTCTCCATCGAAGGCAGATACTGCAGTGGCAGATGGAACTGTTGAGGCTTGCTTGAGGAACAAAGAGTGAATCGTGTCATTAACAAGCACAGGCTCAGATTTGTTCCAGTTATGTACGAGCTCCGAGTCTTGCTGACTAAACACGTGGATGTCGCGAACGATGCTGACAGAGCTGAGCTGGCTGATAATGGAGTCGAATTGGTAGAGGATGCGCTGAGTTTGCCAGGACGAGATGATATTCTCGTCGTAGTATGTAGTGATGTCTACGCTAGCCTTGTTTATCTTGCATTCGATGACCAAGGGGTAGGTGAAGTAGTTGCTCTGAACACCATTGTCATAGAATGTCCACATTGACTTTGAAGGCTGCTCGCCACCCGCTTGTATTGTTAGCAAGTTCTGGAAGTCGCATGCAACCGCTGTATCTTGGTCGATCCTCTTGATCTCAGAGAGACCGGTATGCTGGTGGGGAATACGATCCATAGCAGTTGTAGAGATTGTACGCAAAAGATCCAACACGGACGAGCTTTGATCGATTTTGACACGAGTAGGCACAGTCGTCAAAGTCGGACCGCAGATCTGAGTAATACCAGATACAGCAATATCTCTTCCAGCGAGAGTTTCACCAAAGATAACATCATCGCTGCTAGTGTAAGCTGAAAGAAGCAGAGCCCAAGCAGCGCGGATGACTGTAGGAGGAGTGATGTCTTTATGGCGATGGGGAGACAATTTGGTGGTATGCTGCAAAACCAGTCCATTGGGAGGTTTATCCAAAGAAGAATGAGATACTTGTGGGAATTGGTAAGAAGCTGCACCTGCGAGGTGATCCTTCCAAAATTTTGTAGAAGCCCCTCCATCTGTATCGAGAAGGTATTTGATGAATTTGGTATACGGCACACTCGGTATGTCGGACATGCCGTCTTTGTAGATCTGCTCTACGCGCTGTACCATGGATGGGATGCTCCAGCCGTCGTACAAGGCGTGATGAAGAGTCCAGACGAAGTAATACTCATTCGAATTGGTGCGAACGACTGTGTACGCAGCAAGCTGACCACCAAGATGCGTTGGTACGTGCATCGTTTGTCTTTCCGCTTCTTCAAGGCTCGATGCTTCATGCCAGGTGATAGGATCCTCGACTAGGACTGTTTGAAGAAATTGACCAGATTGGGTTTGCGCAATGCGAGTGCGCAGTAGATCGATTTCCTGAACAGCCTTCTCCCATGCAGCCTTGAATTTCTTGATGTGAACCGATGTTGAAAGCGCAAGGATATGCTGAGTAACATAGGCACCAGGCTGCTTGATCGATAGTGTGACAAAGGCTTCTTGGAGCGGACTGGTTGGGTATGCGTCCTGAATTTTGTCTTTGGAGACGCAACATTGTTCGGAAAGTTCGTCGAGGACCTGCGATTGCGAGAGGGGCAATTGTAGCAATTGGAAGGACTCAATGGCGAGCTCGGCCTTCGTGGATCTCTCGACCAAACTACATTTGGCAGCTAGGTCAGACAACCTGGGTTTCTTGAAGATATCGATGACCGAAAGGTCGATGTGATCAGCCTGAGCGGCAGCAACGAGTCGCATTGCCGCTACCGAGTCACCACCAAGTTGCTAAACCAGAGTTATCAGTGATTGATGTCACATTTAGCTCCAGATTGAACTTACCATAAAATTATCGTCTGCGCCCACGAACGACGATGGCAGATTCAAGACTGAGCATACAAGTTTCTGTAGTCTCTTCTCGGCCTCGGTCGTGGGCTTCCTCTTATTTGCTGCGCTTGAAAGTCGGTACGGCGCCATCGCCTCCTTCGAAAGGTTCTGCACCAGGTTCCGAAGGCGATTACGATCGAGCTTTGTGGACGCCGACCATGGCATTTTCGTGATTGGAATGAAGATAGAGGGAATCATGTAGGTAGGGAGTACTCCGGCAAGACTGTTCTCCATGGCCTTGCACATGTCTCGCGAACTTTGGTCCATGGGAAGCAGGAGGTCGAAGGCGTCTGGGAGCTCCGAAGAGGCGGGTTGGATTGCTGCCGCTGCACTACTTCGCTCATCACTGTCGATGGAAAAGAACACAGCCAAGGCTTTGCTTGCGTTCCGGCTAGCTGGTTCAACTAATTCAACCGCAGACTGAACGCCTTCGGGAAACTTGCTCTTGACGTGATATTCAATCTCACCAAGCTCTATCCGCTGTCCATTCAGTTTGATCTGCGTATCTTTCCGGCCGATGCAGGTTATCGTGCCATTCGAGTTCTGTCGCACAAGGTCTCCGGACTTGTACATGCGCGTAGTGTTGGATAATCCATGCTCGGCGGATAGGATTGCCGCCCAAGCAGGGTTGGAGATAAATGCTTCAGCCGTCTTCCCTTCGTTGTTGAGATATCCACGAGCAACAGTAAATCCTTCAATGACGAGCTCTCCGACACTCCCAACAGGCATGAGCTTGTCATGGTTACGTGGGTGTACAACCCAAAGTCTGCATCCGGATGGGATGCCAATATTAGTGCCATCTGTATCGACGATTTCCTTCTTGAGGGTGGACTTGTGTGACTCGGTAGCTATTACCGCAGTCTCAGTCGGACCATACGCTGTGAAACACTTAGCAAGGACCAGCAATTAAACCTAACGAACATACCATTGATGAGGCAGGTACTACTGCCCCACTTCGCAATCAGTGGCCCAGGAAATGCTTCTCCACCAACAATGAGCGTTTTCAGCGAAGGAAGTCGATCAGGTCTCATCGTACTGATGACCGACGGGGTGAGCAATACCCAGGTCGCCCTTGACTTACGAATACTACCTGCTGCATCGTTCATTCTTTCATCCTCACTCGGCACGCAAATTGTGGCACCGACCATAAGGGCGGCAAGGATTTCTGTGCAGCTGGCATCAAAAGTGTAACTAGCAAACTGGTATGTGCGTGATGTGCTATCCATATGGAGCTGACGAGTGAACGCAGTGGCGCTTGTGCAGAAAGACTGGTGCGGAATGATTGTTCCTTTAGGCGTACCTGTCGTACCTGAAGTAAACAAACAGTATGCGGCATTGTCTGGAGTAGCAAGTGCTTTGGGCTTTGACCCTTGTGCATAGGGTAGTTTGTCCAAAAACCGTCGGTCGATGATTATAGCGGTTGTAGCGATTTCGCTCACTTTAGGATGATAGCTCCTCGAGCAGAGCACGACCTTGGCGCCTACATCGCCAATCAGCTGCCTCAGGCGTCCGGTGGGATGCTTCGGATCGAGTGGAACGTAAGCACCGCCGGCTTTCATGATCGCAATCATACCAACGATAGCCCATGATGACTTTTCGAAGAGGATCGGAACGAAGGTTTCTGTGGAGACACCAACCGATTGGAGATGGATAGCCAAGCGATTGGTAGCATCCTCGAACTCTTGATAAGTAAAGGTACCATCCCAACCCTCAATCGCGTTTGCTGAATGAGGTCTTAGCAGAGCCTGTTCCTGGATGAAATCGTGCACACAACGTCGTACGGGCGGAGGTAGTTGATTATTCCAATACATGACTTGGCAGAGACTGCCAGAGGTGAAGAAGTCGAGATCACCAACGGTGAGATCCTTGTTTTCACTGGCAACAACGGTTGAAAGTATGTGCTGAAATGCCTCAATCATGTTTTTTGCCTGGGCTGGGCAGATTTTATCCTTCCAGAATCCGAAGTCGACGGTAGTACCTTCTTCGGACACATCGGCGTTGACGGTCACGTGGTACTCACCCGGATCTGCGGCTTCAACGTTCTCGAACACAAGTGCAGTCTTTTCAGGATCACGGGATAGTTGTCGTCGTTGGAAAGTGAAAATAGTATTGAAGAGCGACGGGAGTTGTAATTCATGTTGGACATCAGCCAATGAGCAGCTCTGATGAGTCAATGAGTTGACCGAGTCTCTTTGCAATGCTTCGAGCAGTTCATGAATACGCATATCATCAGACGTATTGAGACGACAGATGAGCATGTTGACAAAGCAGCCTGCAGCGTCCTCGATATTTCGGATGGGGATATTGCGACCGGAGGATACAACTCCGAACGAGATATCCGAAGCGCCAACATAGCAGTGTAGGACTAGAGCCCAGCCAAGCTGAAGTACGTTCGAAAAAGTGACACCATTCTTCTTGCAGAAAGCTTGAATGCCAGCGGCGTTGTCGAGACGGATCTCATATGATCCAAGCTCATGAGGGCTTGGCTTGCTATCCTGAAGATTGGGGAAGAAACATGGCTCTGCTCCGGACAAGTAGGCCTTCCAATAATTCATGTCGATGTCTCGTGAGCTTGAGAGTGTGTGCGCAATGAATTCGCTGTAAAGTGGTCCCGGCTCAGACCGCGTGAGTTCGCCTTCGTAGGCGCGTGCTAGATCCCCGAGAAGGTTCGTGACTGAGCTGCCATCACAGATAGCGTGGCTCATTTCGAGTTTCGCCCACACTCTGCTACTCTTTGTCTTGGCGATAGTCATGCGATGGGGTGTGTTGAAATTCCGGAAATCGGCGGGTGACTGCGTTCTCAGCAGCTGTGCAACTTCGCCATCATCGCAGTCTATCATCCAAACCAAACTTCCGGTTCTATCCTTGAATACAATTTGATCCATAAGACCCGTCTTGGAAAGGCTCTCAATGAACACAGTACGGAGTACCTGGTGTCGGTGAACAACGATCTGCCAAGCATCTGCAAGCTTCCTGGGGTTCACAAATTGGTTCCTATCTCTAGACTGTACCTCAAAGATGCAGTGGTATGCATAAAATTCGGGTTGCTTCAGCTGAGATAAGAGAATGCCTTGTTGCATAGGAGAGGTGGGGTAAATGTCTTCGATAGAGGAAAGTATTGTCCCAGAGGGCAGCGCAGCGGACAGCTTGGAGATGCCATTATAGGAAAGAGGTAGGAGTTTGAAGTCACTAAGACTTGGCTCAGCTCGCGCTAGGAGCAACTGCTCGACGGCGTCTACAATCGTTTCACGACACTCAGATACCCACCGTTTGATGTCAGTCTGGCGCTTCATGTGTCGATTGAAGCTGAACGAGAGCTTGATCGTGCCCTGTGCTACAAGCGCAGTAACCTCGAATAGCGAAAAACGTGGTACATCAGGTCCGACATCGCTGGTGACGACGCTGTCCATCCTTTGCAGCAATGAATCCTTGCGTTCGAGGTTTTGCATTCTTCCAAGATAGTTGAATGTCACCTCTGCAGGCCAGTGACCAGCAAATCGTTCTTGGCCTTCTTCTGTCAGGATGCGGTACGCAAAGTACGGTCGTCCTTTGTCTGGTGTCCTCTCGCGGAGATCTTTGACCCATCTGATGGTGCTGATGATGTCTGTTGAGTCCTCTGATGACACTGGCAAGTGGATTGGTGTCAGAGTCGTGAACCAGCCGATCGTCCGGGACAGATCCTGTTTCGAGTTGAATGGTTCACGGCCGTGACCCTCGTTGTGAATTGTGATAGGGGATCTGTCCGGGAAGACTTTGCGGAAGGACTCTAGAAGTGATGCGATCAAGACATCCAAGGGTTCCGTTGCGAGAGCATCATGAGCTCCCAGCAACAGCATCGAGTCTTTGGCACTAAGTTTAATATCTTCCGTTATGACGTCTGAGTTGATGTTGGACTTTGAATCCATTCCCCAATATTCAAAATTCGCGATGGGAATATCGGAAACAGGCAGGACTCTCCGCGAAGACTCTTTCCTGGCATGTTCAGCCTGCTGCTGTGACCAAGAATGAAACGGAAGACTCTGAGGTGGTGGATTGATGCCATTGAGCAGGTTCTGCATATCCTCCAATACAATGCCCCAAGAAACCACATCGATGACAAGGTGATGTGCCACAAGAGCAATAGCTTGTGAGAATGTTTTTTTGAGATCAAAGAAGTCGACAGAAAAGGTAGGTCCGTTGATAATGTCCAGGGTAGACTGACTTTCATCAACTACCGTTCGGAGTGTATTATCGGCGTCTGAGTTGACGAGATGATGACGGAGACCAAAGGAGTTGTAGGTGTCCTTTTCGATGCGTTGTCTCCATGTACGAGATTCATCTCTGGAATAACGAGCTCGGAGCATGGGGTGAGTGGTCACTAGAGACACGAGTGCTGCTTTTATTTCTCCAAAGTCGAAAGATTTTCCAAGACGGAGCACAACACTCTGATTGAAGTGATTGTAGTGATTACCAACAGAATCGAAGAACACTTTCTGAATAGGTGTCAGGTTGAACGTCTCGTAGAATTCTATCGCTTTTGGTGCATTGGCGCTGTCATTGGCAGCTGCCGTGACCATGGATGCAAGAGCTGCAATGGATTTTGACCGAATGATGTCCTGAACAGTGATCGCAAGACCCTTGGCTCGGCTTTGCGACGAGACCTGTATGGCAGCAATAGAATCGCCACCCAGGTGCAAGAAAGACTGATTGAGGCGAACATCCTCCGAAGGCAGGTTTAGAACGTTAGCAAAAATGGCTTGAAGCTTGCTTTCGACATCATTGATCTTGTGACTCGGAGCTTCCAGGCCGGCTGAAGATATAGCACGATATGTCTCGTTGTCCATCTTTTCAAGCCATTGAACCACACGACGTCTGTCCATCTTTCCAGATGGCATAAGCGGGAACGCAGCAACGACAACCCACAATGAGGGCACCATATAGGATGGAAGACGCTCGCAGATGCGATCACGGATAGTTCCAATGTTGAAAGATGCGGTCTCTGCGGGAAGAAGGTGCAGGTCTGGACCTGTAGAGCAAAATATCAGTCCCCGTATTTAGCTTCAAGAATTAAACGTACTTGGGAAACGAGCAGGGACGAGTCCCTGCAGCGAGATAACACCAACTAGACGCTTCGCACAAGGCCCAGAACTCGGAACGGACGCAATAGCGTTCTGAACCAATGGGTCATCGATGAGATGATGTTCTACTTCTGATAACTCAAGTCGTTGTCCGCGCACCTTGGTTTGAGCGTCTTTGCGACCGAGGTACTAGAGAGATGTTAGGATGAGTTACGTGATGCTAGATATCCACTTACTATCATTGTCCCATCCTCATTGTACTTGACCAGGTCACCTGTCTTGTAAAACCGCCTCAGATGCGAATCTTCGCGTATGCCCTCGCTCACAGCCCACTTGACTTCCCTGACGAAAGCTTGGGCTGTCTTCTCGGGATTCTTTAGATAACCCGCGCCAACACTCCCACCTTCAAGTAGCAGTTCTCCAACAGCGCCGAGGGGTGCTAAGATATTATGATTGTCTTTAGACACGATCCAGCCTTTGGCTGTAACAGGTCTTCCAAGATTGGATGGCTTTGTAGTCGGCGTCATGATGTTAACAGTTGCGACGACGCTGCACTCGGTGGGACCGTAACCGTTGCCAAGTGTGAGCCGATCCACCCAAGTAAGCAAGTCTTGCTGTGACATGGCTTCGCCAACTAAGATAAGTGTCTTGAGCTGAGGCACTTGAGAGGGTTGCATGGTTCGCACCACTGATGGGGTCAAAGCGGCCCAATTGATCTTCATTCTATTGATAACTCCAGGGAGATCGTTTGTCCGAGAGTTTTGATCTGGGACGCAAATGGTGCCACCTTGCATCAGGGTGCTGAGAATTTCGATCAGGCAGGCATCGAAGGTGTATGAGGCAAATTGAAGAACGCGGGACGACTCCGAGATTCTCATAACGGGAGCGAACGCTGCCGAGCTGGAGACCCACGAGCAGTGATTGATGACTGCACCCTTTGGCTTTCCTGTGGAGCCGGAAGTGAAGATGACATATGCCGGTGTATCGCTTTGAACATAAGGTAGGGTAAAAAGGCGAGCTGGTTGACGCTCGGTTGCCTCGCGATCAACAGTGAGGGTGTTACAGGGGATTGATTCGCAAACTTTTTCCAAATGAGGAGCGCAGAGTATCAGTTTCGCATCGACGTCCCCGACGATTTCTCTCAACCGGAGCGTGGGAGCTTCAAAATCGAGCGGTACAAACGCTGCCCCTGCTTTCATCACGGCTAGCATAGCAACAACCGCCCAACCAGACTTATCGAAACAGAGAGGAACGAACGTCTGTGGCTTTACACCGAGCGAGATCATTTTGGAGGCAAGTCTCGTGGCACGTATATCCAGATCTTGATAGGTAAGCGTATTCGTGTCCCACGCGTCTAATGCAATTGCGGAAGGCCGGAGTAGAACTTGGTCTTGAAAGATGGCGGTATGGGTACACTTGTTGATGATATTAACGGGTCGACTGTTCCACGCAGCGATGATGTCTTGATCTGCAGGGTTGAGCAAGTGGAGAGTATCGAGAGTGTGCTGGAAGCATTGGGCGTTGTTGAAGGTGTCGAGAATAAAGGTAAACTGTTGAAGCAAGCGCTCGACGAGCCACATTTCCATAACTTTGGAGTCGAAATGGACTTCAATTTGAATTCCATCTTTTGCTACAGTGCAGTTGAATATGAGCGCATAGTTGAAGAAGTTAGTACCAATGGTTCCTGTGCTCTGCAGATCCCATAAACCCCCTTTGGGATCTTTCATGCTGTCACCTGCTGCAATGCCAAGTAAACTTTGGAAATCGCAAGCAGCAGTAGTGTCAGAGCTGAGTTTTCGAATGTGCTGAAGGCCAGCGAACTGAAAGGGTAACGTCGCTGACGCCTGCTTTTGTATTTGTTTCAGGTATTCTTCAACTGTGGAATTCCGATTTAATGCCAAACGCATGGGATATGTTGCAATGGTAGCTCCGAGAATATGCTCAATTCCAGGGACCGGAACTTCACGACCACTATTGGTCTCACCCCAGATGACATCGTCGGACCCAGAATAGGTGGCCAACAGCAAGCCCCAGGCGGCACGAATCATGGACGGCATTGTAAAGTCCATACCTGACTTGCGAGATATGGTAACATAACGCAATAGATGGCTAGATGCTTGAACCTTAAAGTCTGGGCTCGGGAGTTGAGGATATTGAGGAGCGGTCATGCCCTCAAATGTCGAGATCCAAAATTCATCGGACAGCTTCTCATCTATGGTGGAAAGATATTTGATGAATCGTGAATAGGGAACAGATGTGAGTGGCCTCTGTAAAGTCTGGTAATAGCAGGATTCTACCTTTGACAGCAATCCCGGTAGACTCCAACCGTCATAAACAGCATGGTGTGCAGTCCAGACAAAGAATGGAGATGCTAAGTCTTCACCAACTAGGGTATAGTTCGTTAAAGGCCCTCCGTGCTTTGCTGGGAGATGACGATGAGTATCGTTGATATCCTCCAAATCCACGATGTGGTGCCATACGGCCGCATCTCGAATGACGACCTGCACAAATCCATATTCTTCCGTGTATAGGATGCGCGTTCTGAGGATTGGTTCTGAAGCGATTACTGTATTCCATGCTCTTTGGAACTGCGTCAGGTCCGTTCCTGGGGGCAAGCGAAATATCGTTTCTGCCACGTACGCACCAGGCTCCTTTGTCGACAGAGCGATGAGGCCTTCCTGGAGTCGACTGCAGGGATAGATATCCTCGATGGCGTCTGGGAAGACACTGCATTCAGATGCAGCGAACTCAATAATGCGTCTCCTGGTATCTTCGGGAATAAGCTCAAATGGCATGACATCCAGCTCCGGCTCTGCCGACAGCTCATCTGAAGAAAGAAGCACAGCTGTGCTCACCATGTCGATGAGTTTGGGTTGCGCAAAGATATTTGCGACAGTTAACACGATACCCTCTTTACGGCTAGCACTCACCAATCGCATGGCAGCAATTGAGTCGCCGCCAAGACGGAAGAAAGAGTCGTCAACTCCCACGGAGTTTGGAGTCAGGTTCAAGATGGAGACCCACAGTTGTGCGAGCGTAGTCTCCGCATACCCCAAGGGAGAGCGGCCGCTCTTTCCCGCAAGTCGAAAAGCCTGCAACTGGTCTTCCGGTATGTGTTGTGCAAGCTGTTGGAGGACTTTGCGATCAAGTTTACCTGACGTTGTCATCGGCATGCTCGTAATGGTAATGAATAAAGAGGGGACATAGTAGGCTGGGAGTGCGTTGGAGAGTGCAACTTCCACCTCTTTTGCGATGCCCCGCATAGCGTCGGTCATTTCACTGACGGTAGGCTGACAATCAGTCACGGAGCCTGGGGATTCCTCTGAAAAGCATAGGAACACGGCAAGCGCCTTTGTCGCATTGGCATTTGCAAATTTGACTAACGCGACCGCTGATTTGGTATCGGCAGGAAGGTTGAGTTTCAGATGATGTTCGATTTCGCCAAGTTCAATACGTTGACCGTTTAACTATAGATTTTAGTAAAAATGTAACAAATGTAGGCGAGGAGGAATCCCACCTTGACCTGACTGTCCTTCCGGCCTAGGTACATCATCTCGCCTTCCGACGTGTAATGAACTAGGTCACCAGTGCAATAGAATCTGCGACCGGTCACACCACCTGCTTGGGCCCATTCAGGATCTTGGATGAACGCCAATGCTGTCTTCTCGGGGTCCTGCAAGTAACCTCGGCTGAGTATCGGTCCTTCGATAAGCAATTCACCCTTGCAGCCAATAGGTACCAACCGGTTTCTGTTCTCTGAGTCTACAATCCAAGAAACGCTACCGATGGCCCGTCCGATATTAGTTGGCTCACCGCCATTTATGAAATCCTTCCAGGCCGAATTGATTGAAGCTTCACTAGGCCCGTATTGGCCGTGAATGTGAACAAAGCCACTCCACTGGTCAAGTACAGCTTTGGTCAGTGCTTCTCCGCCGAGCGCCATAGACTTGATGGTAGGTACATCGACAGGATTAAGCAAAGAAGCAACCGTAGGAGTGAGATCCATAAAATTTGCATTCAGCTCGGCAATCGCCTTCGGGAGGTCGTTCATTCGCTGTTCTTCTGAAGGTATACAGACGCATCCTCCTCGTTGAAGGGTGGTAAACATTTCCTCGAGAGAGTTGTCGAAAGTGTAGCTTGCGAACTGTAGAACGCGCGATCCTGGCCCGATACCAAGATTAGTGCCATGGGCGTTAGCGCTAGTGACCATAGCAGCATGTTCCAGAATGACGCCTTTGGGTCGTCCAGTGCTGCCACTGGTGAAAATGACGAATGCTGGATTGTGTGGCCCAACCGTCGTACATGCTGGACCACTGTCAGAATCTTGCAAGTCGTCCAGAAGGACGGAGTCTACGATGACCACATCTGGAACAACATCTTCGAAGAGCTCGGCTCGCGCGACTGATGTCAGCACAACTTGAGCCTCGGTGTCCTCTACTCGGGACTCTAGGGCTAACTTTGGGTGATTGGCGTCAAGGGGAACAGCTGCTCCACCCGCTTTCAGCACAGCAAGCATCGCAATCACAGTGAATGCGCTCTTGTCGAAACACGTAGGAACAAAGATTTCAGGCCCCACGCCGAGCTCAACAAGATAATGGGCCAGTAGTTCAGATTTCGCATCCAGTTCTGCGTAGGTATAATTGCCGTCATGGCCACGTACTGCTGGAGCATTAGGCTGCGTCGCAACCCATGATGAAAATCTGTGATGCACGCATTCGTTTAACGTATCGGGCATGATATTCCAGTTGTGAATTTGTTGCCAATGCTTCCCACTCAGATGATCAAGTTTAGAGAGACTCTGATCGGAGTTGAAGACAATGTTCTCCAGAGCACGAACGAAGGTACTTGCAACATTGGAAGCCTGGCCATCGGAAAGGTGATCCGTCCAGTAGTCGAGGTCCACTAAAGCAGCTTCCTCTGATACCTCAATATTAAGGGAAACCGGATACTCTGTGGGGTCGTAGATGGGGGCGATCTCGACGAACTGGATGTCAGAGCAACCGACTGAAGAGTCCGGAGGAAGCCTGCGATATGACAGTGCAGTGTTGAAGAGAGAAGCACCAGATAATTCCATGGCATGCTGGACTTCAGCCAGGGAAGTGTGACGATGAGGTAAGGCGTCCATATAGTCTTGTTGGACCTCTCGGAGAACGTCCAGGAGGCATTGTGACGCCCCAGAGAATTTCACGCGGCAAACAAGGGTATTGATAATGGGACCCACGATTTCTTCAACAAGTGGAATGTCCTGTGAATCCCTGGCAGAGGTGAGGTAGCCAAAGGTGACATCGTTGCTTCCAACAAAGGAACTTAGGGTAGTACCCCATGCGGCATGGAAAACGTTAGACAGTGTTATACCATGTGTGTTGCAAAACGTCTGGAGATCAAGAACGCTAAGATTTCCGAAGTCCAATCGTATTGAACGCAGTCTTTTTTCCACAATGAGCCCATCATTCAGGACGGGGAATGAACAGATTTCGCTACCATTGAGGTACGACCTCCAGTATTCCAGACTAACGTCCTGCGGTTGATCCTGTAAATATGATATGTAGTCACTATACAGCGGGCCATCTTGCCTCAGAGACCCAGCGTATGCTTCTCGGAGATTGCGGAAAATAATACTCATTGAGTGGCCGTCCATGATGGCGTGGTTGATCTCCAAGCAGCAGAGGACGCGATCATCAACCGTACTGCATATTGTGAAGCGATGAGGTGGACTTCGTCCATTATCGTAAGCAACAAATCGTTGTTTCTCAAAGACGCTCAATGCGTCTTGTTGGTTCTTGCTGTCGAAGTGGAAAACAGTGGGGTCGGCGTGCTTGAGAACGACTTGATCGTATAAGCCATTTCCACCATCGGTATTCTCTAGAAATATAGTTCGCAGAGCGGGATGCCGCTGAACGACTTGCCGCCAAGCATCGGCTACACGTTGCCAGTCAGGTTTACCATGCGACAGCTTGAGCTCGTGGACGGTGACAGCAGCATAGAAACCAGGATCTTTGCTTTGGGATAGGAGAAGTCCTTCTTGCATGTTGCAGCACGGATACACGCTCTCGATTTCAGTTGAGGGAATACCGATCTTTGTCAGGCGATGGAGCATAGATTGCAAACGCTCATCTGTCAGAGAGAGCAGCGGGAAATCGCTAGTGGTGGGAGTTGGGGTCAGGTTGACTAGATCTCTAATCATCTGACTAAAGGTCTTGCGACATTCAGAGACCCACTTCGTAATGCGTTCTTGGTGACGCATGTGGCGGTTGAAGGTAAAGGCGAATTTCAGCTTTCCTTTGAATACAATGGCCGATATCTCGAAGAGACCAAAACGAGGGGCCTCGTGGCCGACATCAGAGGTGCCGCCGGCCTCTCGAGTCTCTCCTGCCATGCTGTCCAAAGGCTGGAGCAGAGCATCAGATCGTTCAAGTTGCTATAGTGGTCATTAGACGATGTTCTCTCATTAAGGCAAAATTGAACGAACCTGATACTGGCCTAAGTAATTGAAAGATATTTCAATAGGCCAATGGCTCTTGAAGTGTTTGCGCCCTTCGGGTGTGAGACACCTATGAGCAAAGTATGGTCGGCCATTTGCGGGAATCCGTCTTCGGAAGTCTTTGACACGACGAACAGTTTCAACAAGTACCTCTGACGGTTTTACAGAAATTGGATATACTGAATGGGTTGGTCAGCAACGTCGTCACAAGAGGGGTTACACATGGGGATATTACTTGTGGTGAACCAGCCCACGGTACGCGATATATCAATATCGGAATTCCAAGGCTCACGGCCATGCCCTTCGTTGAATACAGTTGAAAGAGGTCGATCGTTGAATACTAGGGACCAGGAGTGGATGAGAGAAGCGAGAAGAACTTCCACCGGCTCTGTCTTCATTGCGTGGTGGCAGTCTCTCAGGAATACGGAAGTATCATCGGAATCTAGTTCAAAGCTCGCGTATCCAGCGTTGCCGTAGGTGTTGTCTTCATGCCGGATTCCCCAATAGTGGAAATCCAAGGCAGGTATTTCGACAGGTGGGAGAATTTTATCAAGCGAAAGCGTTTGGGCGTGCTGCTGTTGAAACAGGCACCAGTTCTGGAACGGGAGCGCCAGCGGAAGCAATGAACCCCCTTTGAGAATCTCTTCCAGCTCTTCGAGTAACACGCGCCAGGAAACCAGATCGATAATCAAATGATGACCGACTAGAAAGGCATGTTGCTCGCTGCCGAATTCAAACAGGTCGGCAGCGAGCAATGGACCTTTTATTGGATCCAAGCATGTTTGAGAATCT
Organism: Beverwykella pulmonaria; assembly: GCA_001599595.1. Lineage (NCBI taxonomy): Eukaryota > Fungi > Ascomycota > Dothideomycetes > Pleosporales > Melanommataceae > Beverwykella > Beverwykella pulmonaria. Next base: position 2,074,429 of record BCHH01000005.1, read on the forward strand.
TCAATTAAAGCATCCGCTTCTACCTTCATCGTGACTGTATGGTAACGGAAGCGGTAAGACGTTGAAAGATTTTCGGTTACACTTTGTTGCCAGCCATGTTCATTAGAGAACGAGAACCGAGCTCGGAGCATAGAGTGACGAGAAACCAACGTTTCGACTGCATGTCGAAAAGCTTCCCGAGTAGTATGGTGCTTGACCTTAAGGTAGAAAGATTGGTTGAAGTGACCGTGACCTTGATTGGGTAGTGAGTACCAGAGTGACTGGATGGGGGATAAATCAAACGGTCTTCCGATCTCCTCGACCACATTTTCAAAGGTTTTGACATCCCTAACAACCGCTGCCAGTTGTGAGATTGATTTGCTTCGCAGGATTTCCTGCACTCCAAGAGCAATACCTTTCTTGCGGCAATATCCCATTACCTGCATGGCAGATATGGAATCACCTCCCAAGAACAGGAATGGTTGATCGAGAGGTATTTGCGGTTCAGAAATGTTCAGAACATGAGCCCATATAGATCGCAAAATGGCCTCGACTTTAGAAGCAGGTTCTTTTGTCTCCTTGGTTGAGCTCATCCCCGAAATCGCTTGTTGATACACATCACCCTCCATATTTATAAGCCACTGCATTGCTCGCTTTCGGTCAAGCTTTCCAGAAGCAAGCTGAGGGAGAGCAGCAACAGAAATCCAGACTGTGGGTATCATGTGAAAAGGAAGCCGTTCAGAAACGCGAAAACGGATCGATTCAATCTCAATGTCACTTGATTGCTTCATAGAACCTTCTAGAAGAGTCAAAGGTGTACCGTTGGCTGTACCATTTGCGAGAGTAACGATGGCAACGAGCCGGTCCTTGCAATATCCGGTCTTCGGGAGAACGACTAGATTGTTACGGATTGAGGAGTCCAGATTGATGTGGTGCTCGATTTCCAATAGCTCAACACGCTGCCCGTGATATTTCTGATAACATAAGTTAGAGAATGGCGCGACACGGATGCACGTCTACTTACAACTTGGCTATCCTTTCGCCCCACAATATTTAGTGTTCCGTCGGGATTTTGAACCACAAGGTCTCCTGTAAGATAACCTCGGAACGGGCGTCCATCAGCCCAGGCGACATGTTGAATGAATGCCTCGGATGTTTTCTCGTCATCATTCAAGTAGCCACGACCCACGATGTAACCCTCTGTCAGAAGCTCCCCAACGCAGCCAATGGGAACGAGCTTGTGAGGATCGTTAGAATCCACAACCCACGCATGGCTGCTGATGGGTAACCCAATATTCTTGGGATTACTCTCAGCGGTCATTCGTGTGTTCGAAACTGAGGCTACAGCACACTCGCTAGGGCCATAGCTGCGGCACATGGTCGTTAGCATGTAAAATGATTGAAAGATCCTAAGAATACTTACCCATTGACAAGATGGATCTGGGACCACGTTTCCAGATTCGCCTGCGACATAGCTTCGCCCATAAGACACAGAGATTGCAAGGTCGGGACTTGAGATGGTTGAAGGAAGCGCACAAAAGTTGGTGTCAATGCCGCCCAAGATACCCGCATATCGTTGATAGCTTTCGTAACATCATTTAACCTTGTATACTCGTCTGGGATGCAGGTAGTTCCTCCAATCATTAGAGGAGTGAGAATCTCAACAATGGAGGCGTCGAAGGAATGCGCAGCGAATTGAAGAGCCCGAAGTGGTTTGACGATATCCATTGCCAGTCCAGAAACATGTCCACTTACGCTGGTGCAATAATTTCCATGTTCAATTAGCGTGAGTTTTGGCTGCCCCGTAGTCCCAGAGGTCGGTATTACGTAAGCAAGATTACCACTTCCTACACGAGATTCTTGGCTAACAGAATCATGAAGGGAATCCACGAAGGCAGACTCAATAACCGTTACGGTTTCAGTAACGCCTGTCAAGGTATCTGCATAGGCTCGACAGCAGAGTACAATTTTAGCCTTAGTTGCGTTCACCAAATGTTCGATGCGTTCCTTTGGGGTAGAAGGATCGATGGGAAGGACTAGCGAACATCAGTTTCTATTAAACAAAAAAAAGACGTGTATGCGAATTTGCGCGAAACTTAGGATGAAATGGGAAAGGGGGTTGATATGGCTCTTCTTCACTTACATGCACCACCTGCCATCAAAACACTAACCATAGCAACAATGTTCCATTTCGACTTGTTAAAGCACAACGGCACAATTACTTCCGGACCAACGCCCATATCGACGAGGTAGGAAGCAATTCTGGAAGCATTAAAGTCGAGTTCGTGGTAAGTGAGACTCCCGTCCCACGAGCAAACAGCTTCCGCTGTAGGATTCTTCTTCACTATTTCAGATATGAATTCATGAATTGTTCTCTGGACGTGCTCTAGCTCCTTCGAGTTCCACTTTTGAATTTGAGATTTGTTGCGATAGCTCATGAGGCTTGTGTCGCGAAGGGTAACTTCGGGGGAGATGAGCACACACGAGAGGACCCTGTCCACCGTGCTGGCGATATTTTTGGCGTGTTCCGTCGGAAAGAATGAGTTTCGGTACTCGAGAAATATGTTCACCCCAGTTTTTAAGACCTTGACCATAAGCCGAATGTTGCACTATATAATTGTTTAGTATGTGCGGAAAACGAAATGCGAAGGAGAATATACATTGTCACGCATGATAAGCGCCTTGCTGGGTGTTGGCTTCTTGCCCGGGTTTCCAGATTGAGCTCCGAAACGTATCAACAAGGAGGAGTTATATCGAGGTGTGTCATCGCTCGTAACGGTAACTAGAGTGCCAGAATCATGGGCATGCCTAAGGGCCTGCCCGAAAGTCATGTGTTCGTGAATATGCATCACGGCAACTTGGTGGGGAAGTTGAACGTCTTCGGAATTTACTTTCCTGCCCAGCGTCGAAACAACTCCAATCTCCTCGAAACCAAAGCAGAGGTCATCTAGCCCAGTATAGCAGCGCAATACCAATGCCCATGTTGCCTGGATGACGGAAGACAACGTGTCAATGCCATTTTTGCTCTCGAAGACCTGCTGGAGTAGGTCAAGGTGTTGGAGGTCGACCTTCACTGATAATGGCCTTTTCGGGTCGCTAGTTTGCTTCCTGATGCCTGGAAAATGGCATGAAAAGTTTGGCCTGGATTCTGAAGGCATTCCGTATAGTGTTGTGACTATATATCAGCAGAAATGGATTGTAGGGCTACTCACAGGGCTTTTACAGCTTGAGGAACCGGTTTCCGACCAGTGGCTAGTGGATTGTTGGGCTTTAATACCAATCTGGTTTTTCCAATTGAGTTATTCCGTGTGGGAATGAATGGTACACAAAGATGGTATTTGAGGTAGTGCGACAGAAATGTTGTGTCATATAGAGAAGTGCAGCAAAGCCCACTGTGACTGTCTAGAGAGGTTGGTCAGTCTTCGAAACAATTTCCTGAAGCTGCAGAGCTTCCTGCAGGGGGGAAGCTTACTTTTTTATGGCTCGCAGTAGTGTGGAGATTGCTGTATATTGTGGATGGGAATGATGTGCGGTTGTTGGGGACTATGCAGGAAGCGTGTAATACTTAAGACCACTCAAATGCAACATGCTCATACACAAGTGGGAAGTCAAGTCTTCATGTGCTGTATTGAGCTATCAATTCTTGTTTTTGCCGCCAAAAAAAATATTCAACGCCTCAACGCCCGTCCAAACGGCTTCGACGAAGTCATTGTGCGCTTGTTCATGCCAAAAAGGTCACTGACATACCAGCCCCATGTCAAAGCCCTGCAGGGTCCATGGATGGACATCATTTGCCTAGAGATGATGGAGAAAATGCAGAATGATCTCAGGCGTACAGACAAAGACTACAGATCGGCGCTGCTAGAGTACAGTGAAAGTCGGCCGGTAGGTCACCCAGGGGATCGACCATCGTATGCGGGTGCTGTGGGATCGGGCAGCATCGCGCCCCATGAGGTGTTGAAGGTGGCTAGAAATGGTGTGTGCCTTCTGGATGACTAGAGAGTCGTTTAAAGAAGGCTTTGCCATCCCAACTCTTGTCAAGACACTTTCCGATAACTGTTTAGCGCGGATATGGGCACAGGCCACGACGCTTGCTGTCCGGTGGCTGGACCGGTCCCCCGCGCACCGGGCAGGGTGGGCAATGCAGAGAACGGCAATGACAGAAAAAGGGGAAGTGTTGATTAAGCGACAATCATGCAGCCGGTACTGGGTACAGACACAGCGTGTGGTTTTGCTATAAGCGGGGGGCTGAGACGAGGATTTGCTCGTGTAACGGTATCACGTGATTGAGCCGTACCCCTGACCAAGACACGCGGAGTTCCGCCACGATGCTAGCCCATCAGCGGATGCAGACGAAAGCGGACGGTACCACTCCGTCGACGTCCGCCACGATGCTAACCCACCAGCGGACGCATACGAACGCGGACTGAACAGCTCCGTCGACTCCGCACCTGTCTCAGCCTTCCAGCTGCCAGCCGCCTCCACACTCCTGTTAAATGTAACGTCATATGCTCACTCGCAACAACTCTGCGTGCAGCGCTTGCGTTCGCCGTGTGTCTCAGTCCAGTGCTTCCACCAAAACATCTCCACACTCACATGCACTCTTATTTGCTGGACTAGGTTACGGTTCTTTCGTCCCGATGCCGCTGTGTGCGAGGTGGCACCAGCCTTTGAGAGGCCTTGGCACAGCGCCGAGCAGCTCTGCCTCCCTTCTCCAAGAATAAGTATGCAAGTTTTCATAACATAATCATGAAAACTGCTCCTTCTATTTTCGGCATCTTTTTCATCCGACATGGTTTATTACACACTCGATCATTTGCTCCTGCCATGACAACATCAGGGTCCCGCCACAGGTGTTTAACGCTGGCTGCAACAGGATACGAAATCCGGCTTCGAACACTCATGTTTCCGCTCCGCTGGCTCCCAGCACCTAAGATCCCCTCTTTCATGTGCTTAGACTGTCGAAGATCCCTCAGAGCGCCCTATCATTTGGAATAGCTGGCGCAATCCCTCTCTGGATGGGCCATCCTTGCGCTTGTAAATCATTCTTTTCATAGACAAGGTAGCTGCTTTCCCCAACGTCCTTGTCCGCCTCGGACTACGTATCAACCTCCAGTGTCTTTCAGCCTGAACGGTAGCAGCAAATTCTCCCACTTGACTACCGTACTCCTCTTCGGGTCATCCATGTTCGAGGTCTCCAGGACCACAGACCCACTTTCCTTAAAGACACCGCATTGTGGGGTGCTTTAGCGCTGTCGGCACTCCTCAATTTTACAGGTTAGCCTACGAGCAACCCAGGTGAGAGGATTACAATTTATCCATATGATTCCGCGTCCCAAGTTCTTTGTACGATGCCGTTGTTATGGGACCAATGATATGCCTTTGTTGCGACAGCAAGCGGTACCTATCCTGGAGGAAGCAACACCAACTGTTCCACGTCTAATCTGGTGAGATCGTCATCACATCGCTAAATTGAGTTCTGGTTCCTGAGTTTCGAGCGTTTGGTACCCGCAAACAATAAGAACCTACCGTTAACGGCTTCGGCACATGACGGCTGAGTCCTTCACAGGCACCCTGGTTTGAACATTGATATTAGCCACAGCCTGTGAAAAGAGGGTGGGTGTGAATTTCCTGTCGTCTAAGTCCTTTCTTTTTCTCATGTCGAAATCCCATGCTATTCCCAAAGGGATTCTCGATTCGGGGTTCCACGTCCACCTGTGTTGCCATCATGCAGTATGACGGTTGGTAATTCTCCACGATAAGAACAACGTTAGCCAAGCAACATGAGTTTTCCTTTCCTCTTCTCTTACTGGTAGTGAGATGTGATGGCTACTCCGGAACGAACTCCGTCGTAAACTAGCGGTGTATGGCCGAACGTTACTGCAGCCCCCTCCCGTGGCTGCAGTACGTTTTCCAGTCACGCTAGCGCTATTGGGATGCAGTCTTCATTGTCAATGCCTGTTTGGTCCTGCCCACAACTTTCGAAAGATCACAATCAGGTAATGTGAATCCCACAAAGACCTGCACACATTGTTCCTGCATTTTGACTGTAGATTGAACTGCCACAATCGTCAATCAAACTGGATGAATTGTCCGCATTTTCCACCCGTTCGGCTTCAGGGAAAATCGAAGGGGTTGATCGATTTTATTCGAATTGTATTTAAAGATGGCCGGACCTGCTGATGCCCGTGGAGGAAGCAGACGACTTTGGCGATCATTGAAAAATATCCTTTCTCTTGAACTGATGCGACATCAATATGCCGGCTTGCAACAATCAAACGTCAGCAGAGAATTCGTGTTGTTCTATGGATTATGGTTAGTGTATTGCGTGCGAAGTCTCACGATGTGTTGTAATAAACTGCGTTATTGCTGCCGTGTTGGCATTGTCAATCCCAGATCATAGCAAGGTTCCAAATTTGTCCCGGATTGAATGATCGAGTCGCAGCGACGATCAGTGAAGATCAGTAAAGAAGAAGTGGTGGGAAAAAACAACGAGGTTGCGCAATTAAGGTTGAAAACCATGTTCCCAAGGCGCCCATGGAGCAAAATGATGGCTGTGGCGGCGATCCTTACTCCGAATGCGGTAAAAACAGACACGAGTCTGTAGGTGCAATCTATTTGGTTTGACCAACCAAACTACGAAGTCGTACTGACAAGTGCCATATTTGGTCACGGAAGATGCGGTAGGTTCCGCAGTTGCCGTGAGATTCCCAGCTACACGAAGAACCCTTCAAACCAGGATAAGACGAGTTCGCTGGACCAAGTGATCACCGTCACGATGTTTGCATCCACCAAGTCGCCTATCCAATGACAATGGCGGTAAGTGCGGAAAACTGATCTAACGAGATCACAACCACGTAATTTTGCTCTTTTCGGATAACCATGCAACTACTATGGCACATGCTTTAGTAGTGTTACCTTCACAGCGGTGTGAATATTTGCGCTGTCATTGAGATCGTCAAAGCCTACAGCCATGTCCAAGCTTTTTATCAGGGCTCCTAAACAACCGCCACCGCCTCTGAGGTAGTCGGATCGACCCTCTCGTTGTTCCGGCGGCCGATCAAGCCGGCAGCATGATCAACGACTTTGTGGCAGGTTCCCCAAGTCTATATTGTTTGCACTCAAATCCCTCAATCATTCCATCTAATGCCCTGAACACCATTCTCCAGATAGGCAATTGATTTTCCCTTTCCCTTCAATTGCATCATTCTGTAATGACTTGTGTCTCTGTAGACAATACCTTCGGCCCATGGGCTGGAGAGCATTGTCGCGATGGTTTTGATTTCACTCTCCTCTTTGAAGATACGGTTCTTTGTATAGTGCCACTTGCGGTAATTCTATGCATTGCTCCATTCCGAATATTCTGTCTCTGGAGGAAACGAACCAAGGTGTCAAGATCACGGCTGATATATGCAAAATTGGTATGACTACCCCCTTAAGACCTCTCTAGGGGAACGTTGAATGGTACAGCTGATCATTTATCCGCAGGTATCCTGGAGTGTCCTTGCTGCATTCGAACTCGCCATCCTCGTTCTCTGGGTGAATCTTTCACGAACGTACAAGAACAGCACCTCAGTTGCCTCCGCAGCAATCAGCTTTGCCGGTTCGCTGATTCTTTGTCTGCTATCCTTTTTCGAGCATTCCAAGTCAATTCGAACTTCGTTTCTGATCAATGTATACCTCGTTTTCACGGTCATTTTCGATATTGCTCGATCGCGGACCTTCGCCATGGAGAGTAGCCTTGACTTGATTTCGATTATCTTCACGACACGGGCAGGTGTTAAGCTTTTCCTGGCGATATTAGAAGCCAAAGGCAAACGTAGCATTCTGCTTCCAGAATACGCTAGCTCGCCTCCAGAGGCAACCAGCGGAGTTTACAGCAGGGTTTTCTTCTGGTGGCAGAACTCACTGTTCCGAAAAGGATTTTCAAATTCTCTCTCGGTTGACGACCTCTTCGATCTAGATAAACATCTTCGATCTGATTATCTACAAGAACGAATTCAATCAACCTGGGACAAATGTGAGCGATATCAAACCCTTTCCTCGCGCATTATACTAATCATATATCTCGTTAGTGGCCAGCAAAAGTTCCAATTCACTCTTCTTCGTCACGTTGAACAGATTAAAATGGCCTGTTTTAGCTGTTATTCCGCCCCGAGTTTGCTTAATTGCTTTCAACTTCTGCCAACCTTTCTTGATACATAGGGCTATATCCTATTCTTCCGAGCCTCACAATTCGCAAACTTCGAACATTGGCTATGGCTTGATTGGTGCCTATGTTATAGTCTACGTTGGCATCGCCGTAAGACCCAATTGAACACATGCATTTCATCATACACTCGCTAATTTTATTCAGATTTCGACCGGCCAGAAGGATCATCTTACCTACCGATTCATAACAATGATGAGGGGGGGCCTAATCTCAATGCTTTACAACAAAGCCACCGAAGTTACCATAACCGACGTGGATCCTGCATCATCTCTTACACTTATGAGCGCCGACATTGAACGCATAGTCTCAGGAATGCAGACGGCGCATGAACTTTGGTCGAATATGATAGAAGTCGCAATCGCAATATTGCTTCTACAGCGACAGTTGGGAGCCGCGTGCGGCATTCCCATCGGCGTGGCAGTCGGTAAGTCAAGAACCGTTAGTGTACACTGCATTCACTAAATCGCCTAGTGTCTCTTGTTTGTTCGTTGGGCGCATCGGGCCTTGTTATGGAACGCCAAGCAATGTGGCTGGAAGCCATTGAGAGACGAATTGCTGCGACCACCGCGATGCTCGGCTCAATGAAGGGGGTCAAAATGTGCGGCCTCACAGATATGCTCCGGAATGACCTTCAACAGCTTCGTGTTGATGAATTAAACATCTCAAAGACGTTCCGAAAGCTACTCATTTGGACCATGGGATTCTGTAAGTCGCCTGCCTTTTTGTGTCAAATATGGCATCGAGCTGACTGGCATCAGCCTATATTTCACCAGTCGTGTCCCCCATCCTCACCTTCGCTGTTTTTACCGTCATGGCGCAAAAGAAAGGCGATGGAGCAACGCTTGATACTGCGAAGGTATTTACAGCGCTTTCTCTCTTCACATTGCTATCAGAACCTCTCGGAAGTCTCATCATGGCTCTTGCCGGCTTTATGGGTGGCGTCGGTTCCTTTCAGAGGATCCAAACGTTTCTTTCGTCCGATTCTAGAATCGACAAGCGTGGCTTCCCCCTTTTAAGCAATAGCGGACGATCAGTGTCTTCAGAAATTGGGTACGACATCGATAAAGAATCCCAAAAGAGTAGTGTCTCGTTGCATAACCTGGATATAGCCTCCTCTAGGTCGCATGCTGTGGTCATTGAAAGTGGCTACTTTGGGTGGGACAAGGAAAAGCAACCACTGGGTTGGTTACAATCGATCGACTTGACAGTTCCCCGGGCCAAGCTTACCATGGTTGTGGGACCGGTAGGATGCGGAAAGTCTACTCTTATCAAAGCTATTCTCGGCGAGCTCCCAGTCATGGGCGGCACTGTACAGATATCGTCTATGCGTATCGCCTTTTGCGAACAGACGCCTTGGCACATGAACGGAACCGTACAGCAGAGTATAGTTGGTGTGTCTGACTTCGATCAACGATGGTATGCGTCGGTTGTGCGTAGTTGCGCGTTAGACGACGATCTATGCCAATTACCACTAGGCGACCAGACCCAAATCGGAAGTAAAGGTACCGGGCTGAGTGGCGGACAGAGCCAGCGCATTGTGAGACACTTCCGATATTAACTCCGCTCAACTCCCATATCTCCTTGCTAACTTTCGACGCTCAATAGGCTCTGGCAAGGGCTGTTTACGCCCAGAAAGATATTGTTATTCTTGACGACTGCCTCACTGGTCTTGACGCGCAAACTGAGAACAGAATTTGGCACAGTCTCTTTGGCCGAGAGGGTTTGCTCCGGCGATGCAGGTCGACAGTCCTCATTGCCTCGTCATCGGGTATGCAATGTCAATTCGCTTCCTGTCTCCGATCCTGTTTCCCAAAACGCTAACATGGTCACACTGCAGCTAAACGCCTACCATACTGCGATCACATCATCGCTCTGAATAGTGATGGCAAGATCGTGGAACAAGGCAGCTTCGAGGATCTCAATACAACTGGTGGATATGTGTCGACCTTCGACTTGCCGCCTCCAGATTGGGACTACTCACCGGAAAAGCATCTCTATGAGGCTCCTCCCAAATATACTGAGAAGGTTGTTTCCACGAAAGTAACAGAAGAAGATATCCAACCCGAGGCAAACAGACGCACAGGTGATTCAGCTATTTATCTCTACTATATTCGTACTGTAGGCTGGATCCCGACCATAATATTCATCGTTTCCATCACCATTTTCATTTTTGGACAGTCCTTCCCAAGTAAGTCACTAGCGCAACCTCCTGTTCAAGGGATATTAGCCCTAATCATTATTTCTCCTTCTCTCGCTTTCTGCTTATGCTGATCATCGCGACACAGCTTTGTGGGTCAAATGGTGGGCATCTTTCAACACAGAGAACCCTAACCAACAACTTGGCAAATGGCTTGGAGTTTACGCAATGCTTGGTGGAGTAGCACTTTTGTTCTTGATCATTAGTTGCTGGTGAGTATCAGTTTTTACTTGACATCATCATACTGACTGTTTGAGAGGCAACTTATCATCACAATGGTTCCACGTTCAGGCGTCAACTTTCATTGGAAGTTGCTGAACACTGTCCTCAGGTATGTCGGTCCCAGATATGGATCGCAAGGCTCGACTAAATGATTTAGCTCTCCAATGACATTTTTCTCAACTACCGACACTGGGGTCACATTGAATAGATTCAGTCAAGATTTGATGTTGATCGACATGGAACTTCCGGTCGCAGCCCTAAACACGTTCGCGAGTAAGTCTTCTAGCTGCGTTCTGAACTCATTAAGATGGTTCACTTACTCCTAATGAAGCGTTCGTCCTCGTGATCGGTCAGATGGCTTTGATTGCCGTCGCATCTCCATTCGCGGCCATCTCCTTCCCCATTGTTGGGATTAGCATCTACTTCATCCAGAGATTCTACCTCCACACGTCGCGCCAGCTCCGATATCTCGACCTTGAAGCCAAGTCCCCTCTCTACACCCAGTTTGACGAGATGTTGTCCGGACTAGCGTCTATCCGTGCCTTTGGGTGGCAAACCTTCCTCGAAGACAAAGCAAAGGCGCTGCTTGACCGCAGCCAGCGCCCTTTCTACTTCCTCTTTGCTGTTCAGCGTTGGTTGACTCTGGTCTTGGACTTAGTAGTTGCCGCTATCGCGACTTTGCTTATCGTTCTTGTCGTGACTCTGCGAGGAAAGCTTAGTGCTGGGTACGTTGGCGTCGCGTTGGTAAACGTTATTCTATTTTCGCAGAGCGTCAAGCTTCTTATCTCCTTTTGGACGCAGCTTGAGACGCACATTGGAAGTGTGTCCAGGATCAAAACCTTCACGAGTGATGCTGTTAGCGAGGATCTGGAAGATGAAGATCAAACCCCGCCGCCCAACTGGCCTAGCGAGGGCAATATTGAGTTTAAGGACATTACAGCTTGCTATCGGTACGTATCGCATTTTCGAAAGGTCTCCGATATAGCTAACAACTTCAGCCCGTACGAGCCCGTTATCAACAAATTTTCACTCTCGATCAAGCCAGGAGAAAAGGTCGCTATCGTTGGCCGAACTGGAAGGTAAGTTTATCACCCTCTTCCTAGGATGCGATTATTAACAAACGCTCTAGCGGTAAATCCTCCGTCGTCCTCACCCTCTTCCGCATGCTCGACCTCTCAGCAGGCAGTATATTTATCGACGGTATCCCGCTGCACCGCATTCCCCGTCAAACGATCCGCTCTCGTCTTATCGGTCTCCCTCAGGATGCCTATCTACTCCCAGGCAGTGTCCGTGTCAACGCAGACCCCTGGAAGCAAAGCAATGACAAGGCAATCATGCAGGCTCTGAAAGACGTGCAGCTCTGGGACATCGTCGTGAGCAAGGGCGATGAAAGCAAGTATGCACATCCTTTGGATGTGGACGTCGATGATCTGCATTTCTCTCATGGGCAACGACAGTTGTTCTGCCTTGCGAGAGCAATATTGAGGAGGGAGAAGGGCAGTGTGGTCGTGCTTGACGAAGCAACTAGCAGGTGAGTATCCCAAATCCCCCTCGCCCCAGTCTTGCACAATCCATCGACTAATTCATGGGGTGTTCAGTCTCGACAAAAACACCGACATCCACGTTCAGAAACTCCTCCGTTCCAAGTTTGCATCCCACACCATCATCGCCGTGGCGCATAAGCTCGACACAATTTTCGACTTCGATAAAGTCGCTGTCATGCATAACGGCTCGCTCGTCGAGTACGGTGAGCCCCATAAACTTCTTGAAAGTGATGGTAGCCAGTTCAAGTCTTTGTATGAAGATGGGTCCCGCAATGATGGCATTCAGCAGGATGATGACGATGCGATAACTGTTTTCACTTGAGAAGATTTTCTAACTGTTGCGGCTGGATTTCTCTTTTCTCTCCCTCCTTTGTCCCAATTTCCTATGTCATTATCCACCATATCCGTTCTTTGAAAGAACTAATTTGCAGGGTTCTGGGTGCAATACCCGGCCACACTCTTATTTTTCTTCACACTTTGGTCTACCAGGAATACCTGTACACAGCTCTAGCCAACTGCCAGGTAGCAGGTTATTGTTTCTTAGCGTAACATGTCTGTAATAGCAAGGTAATGCAATACCAGAGTTCATAATTTGTGCCACCATTACTCCCACAACCGCAAAATCCTTAATCTTTGCTCCTGAAACTTGAATCTTCTCGCTCTTCCTCCAGCTACGCGGCCGGCATCGGACGCTTGGAAAATAGACGCAAGACCCCCTCTCGTACTCAACATTTTGAAGCCGTCGATCTCCTCTATATCAGTTCTACGTATATTTCATGCACATGCAAGATGAGCCTGGGATTCAGTGTCCGAGTTTCGGCGCTGTGAGACATACAGGGGCTGCAAACTCATACCTACGTACATTTCGGTTTCACGGCGGATCTGGTCTTACGCTGCAATGCTACTACGCTGCCCGGCTTCCTGGCCGTCTCTCCGTAGAAAGATGGAAGTGATCGTCAGAGTACGAAGGAGGGGGCTGATCGTCATGCTGCAGGAGCGGAGTAAGGGTCTACATCGTTCCTTGGTGTATGGGTGTCTGTGATCCGTGTGTGGGTGATGTGGATGGCATCGTATTGTGAGAGTAATAAGGAAGGCGTGTTTGGTTTGTATTATGTCATATTCGTGTTTGCGTTGGTTAGCCTAAGTGAAGTACGTATCTCAGTTGGGTCGTGAAAGGATGTGTCAGACTCTTCAGCAATCAGCTACATCTCACTTTCTTCACGATACCAGGACTTGCCTCCCAAAAAAATGTTCCTACATAAAAGAAATATATATGAGGAGAAAGCCTATAAAAATCTAGACCTTTTTTGAAATCACATGTTTCGACTCTGAGAAGTACATACCTCATCCCTGCTCCGAGTACATTCGTGATTTCCACACGTCTCTTGAGATAGTATATGCATGCACCACATGTACTCCATTCTAATTTCCCATTGTATTTCTAAGACTCGACTCTCCAGATCATGATCAACACCACGCGGACTACCAAAAAGAAGGATAGTGATTCACAGCTAGATACCAAGATTAGCTGGTACTCCTGTCGTGAATTTCTCATCTCTGTATTATGCCAAATTATTCATGTTCCACGACTTCGGCACTTCCTTTACCTCACAGCCACGCGGAACCATTAAGTGTAGCACGCGTCGGCGTAGACGCATAAGGTTGATCTGCAAAGCTTTCCGCTCGTCTCCGCCGCAAAACATCACGATCGCCATGAAAAACTCGATGCAGTACCACTACTACCTCTCTGTCACTCAAACTGTGAATTCCAGAGCAATTGAAAACCATCTGGCCTCGCTACCAGCGTTGGACGCATCAAATGTCCCAATGAACAGGAGCTCTTAGGGTCATCAGGGACTCATACCGTTCATGCCAGCCACAGCACATCATGATGATCGGGATTCTATCTCGCTTCCGCCTCGCTGGCATTGGGATTGGTAGGTTCCGCTGTCCCAGCTTATCTGTCAGTCATCATGCAAGTCACCTCGCTCCCGCTCTACTTGCACGACAGCCCAGTCAATCTCTTCAACACATGGGCGTGTCCCACGACATCACCATCATCTGGGACCCGTATCGTTCATGCCAGCTATAGCACATCATGATCGTCAAGATTTTATCTCGTTTCCACCTCGCTGGCATGGGGCTTGGTAGGTTCCGCTGTCCCAGCTTATTGCCAGTCATCATGCAAGTCATCTCGCTCCCGCTCCGCTCGCACGACAGCCCAGTCGATCTCTTCAAAACATGTGTGTGTCCCACGACATCGCCACCACACCCTTCCGATCTCTCTACTTCCCTGATCGCCCAGTACTAGGTTCGGTACTTCATATCTTGGTACTCTGGGTCCTAGTCTCATCGATCCTGGTAAGCAACATCCCAGCACCTTGCGTTAATCTAGCCCTACATATTACTCCACATGGGAATACTAAAACTATGTATTCATCTATGTGGGTCCTATATCTGATACTAGTAATCTATCTCTCACGCATCATCATCAGGGAAGTAGGTGTTTATCTTGTTTGTAACGCTTGATTTGGGGGCGTAAGCTCAGGGGCAGCTCCCGTAGTTGAGTCTCGTGTGAGAACTCTCATGGCCCAGTCACGTGCGAGCGATGAGATACCCTCCGAGGGTACTCAGGGGCCTACAGATATTGGAGAGTACGTAGTACGTAGTACTCTGAGTGGGAGCTGGCCACCCGGCTTCGGACTATATACGGAAAAGCAAAGAATCAAAATAAATGCAAAAAACAACGCAAGTGGTTTGGGTTCGTGTCGAACTTGTTGGGATGGTGGGTGGGGATAGAAATCGAGCCATATTAGCCTATTGAGCGTACAATGAGGCTGTTGATGATGGCTGAGGAGAGATGGACAAGGTGGAGGAGAAGGACGAGGAAGTTCTGCCCTGAGGCACCAAGGCCCGTGTCAGGACTTGGCATCAACCACATGATATAGAAACAACATCTATCTCTCACGCATCATCATCAGGGAAGTAGGTGTTTATCTTGTTTGTAACGCTTAATTTGGGGGCGTAAGCTTAGGGGCAGCTCCCGTAGTTGAGTCTTATGTGAGAACTCTCATGGCCCAGTCACGTGCGAGCGATGAGATACCCTCTGAGGGTACTCAGGGGCCTACAGATATTGGAGAGTACGTAGTACGTAGTACTCTGAGTGGGAGCTAGCCACCCAGCTATTCTTGCGCCCTAGATTGTTTTGTTGTTGTGCGGTTTGTAGCGGTTTTAAGGTTGAGCTCCTGCCTAGATAGGACTAGGCCTGGGAGTGAGACAAGTAAGTAGGGGAAGCGTTTAGCCTGTCTAGAACTGTTTCTAGAGGGCAAATAGCCTTATTAGGTTGCGTTTGAAGTACTGGCGGACGACGTTAGAGGACTATTAACCTAAGGCTTGTATCTGTTCCTTGCTTATGTGGTTGTTGTAGGCTTCTTGAGCAGCTCCTTTGCGGAAGCTGTGGCCAGAATATCCTTGTGGGTTAACGCCCATCCTTGTAAGTTGTTTGTTGAGTATGGACAGCGCTTTCTCACGTGTGAAGGCGCTGGTTGAGAGGTTGAAGAGTAGAGCATGGGGTTCCCTTGTATCCCTGTTAATAAGGGCTATTATATAGTAGTGTGGGCAAGTGGTGTTGTCTGCTGTAGCTATTATAATGTGGACGCCTAAGTTGTTGTAGTCAGTTTTGCTACAGGGGAGAAGTAGTGTGTAGTAGTCCCTGCCCTTAGATTGTGTTACGCAGTGTTAGGTTAGTTTCTCTGCCTTAAACCTCTTAGGACTGTCAAGGTCTAATTGTTTGTGTGTAAACTCTCCTATGCGCATAAAGCTAGCAAAAGCTATTAAGAAGGCAGCGTTTGCGTTTAAGCAGTCAGATTTTGTTTTGCCCTGTAAGGCTTTGGGTGACAGTACTTTTAATAGGATATTGCGGGTAAGTGCAAGGCGCTTCTGTTTTAGTTTCGCAGGGAAAAGGTTTATTGCGCTGTCTAGGAGGTGTTGTATGTGAGGGGATTCAAAGACTAGCGTAGGTAGGTTGAGGTCCACGTGTATGGAGCGTAAGGTGGAAACGTAGGTCTATAGTGTTTTACTAGAGACCTGTCCCATGCTAGGGGTATTGTTACCCCAGGCTCTTTCTACAACCTAGGAGGTGAGGCCTTGCAATATTGCTGGCTAGGCCTTAATTAATTAAAGGCGGCAAAAGTCCTTGTAGGACTGTGTGGCTGAGGAATACGTCTAGCGCGTTGTTTCCTTAAGTCCAGCCCAAAGGAGGGTGGTGTAGCAATAATTATTTGTTAAGAACTTAAGTTGAGAGAGGAAGCCTAGGGGTGGTTTAACAGAGAGGTGATCTGCTACTGTGGAGCGTAGTTAGCTACTGTAGTCTAATTAAAACGTGAGAGAGCGTTAGCTAGTGTGTTGTCTAATGTAGAGACCCTAACTGCGTGGAGTACAACATTATACAACGCTGCGTGGAGGAAACTACTGCGTAGCAGTTCCATGCTGTTGCCTTTAGTCGTGCCCGTGCAGAACCTAGCTTTAGCTATGGTGTTGTTGGTGTGGATAACAACAGAGCTGTGCCGCCACTGTTGCGCCTAGAGATTAAACGCGTGCTTAATCACAAGGACTTTAGTTGTGTTAATGTGAAGCGCGGCTTTGTCATGTTTGTATATGTATGAGAACATTTGTGTGAGGGGGACTGCGCTGGCGTGTTAGAGCTAGTCTCTGTTGGCTGTGTTGCCTGTGTACTAGAAGGCCCCCATGCCTTAGCTTGAGGCGTTAGTAAATAGGTGGTGTACAGCACAATTCTTGTCTTGGAGTATGCGTATACTATTGAATTAAGGGAGGAGATCCCTCTACTATGTAAGGTCTGCTGTAGCCGCTGCTATAAGCAGGTGAGGGTGTTGTGGTTTTGCAAACGTTGCTATAAAGTCCTAAAGGCGGCGCAGATAGGTACAACCTATCTAGGTGACTGAGCTGTAGAAGCTGAGGTAGCTGGCTAGTTGCTGTGTTTGCAACAGCGTTAGGCATTAAGCTGTAAGTGCGTAGGAGACTAAATGTATAGCCTTGCTAAGTTTTTTAGGTGACAACCTTGCAGTTATCTTTACTAAGTCAATCTTAATACTAAGGACCTTAACGCAGGTGCCTAAAGCATCTTTGCTAGTGTTGCGTAGGAGTCTGAGTTGCGCTGTAAGCTAATTGTATTTGTTGTTAATATAAGCAATTGTTGTTTTAGGTTGTAGGGTAGGTAGTATCACGTGTATAAAGTTGTCAAGATAGTGCGCGAGCAGGTGCCAGCGTAGGCGCGTTGCGAGGATCTAATAGAGGGCCTTAGCCACTAGATTAAATAGGAATGGCGCTGTTCTAAGGCCAAAGGGGAGGCAGTTTTTGTGGTAGTAAAGGCCCTCCTATAAGAAACTAAGGAGCTATTAGTTAGCTGGGGTGACTGGAATTATCTAGAAGGCTTCCTTAAGGTCTTTTTTAATAAGGAGGGCGCCTTTACCTGCCCAGCGTACAAGGGTAAAGATCTGTTCTATGGTAGTGTAATCCATGCTGCTGTATGGCTTAGGTATCCCATTATTGACAGAGTCTCTGTGTGGGTAGGAGAGGTGGTGGATTCAACGCCATCCACTGTTGCTTTTGCTTACTAGGCTAAGTGGTAAGCAGAAGAAAGGGAAGGAGCTATTATGTAGTGACACGCGGCCAAGGGCCAGGTCCTTATGTAGCTAGGCTGTAATTATACTAGGGTCCTTATTAGCAGTTACTAGGTTAGGTGCAAGGGCAACCTTTGGGGTCCTAGTGTAGCCAATTTGTACGCTGTATGTGAGCATGTTAAAGATTATAACCTAGAGGCCTGGATAGCCCTTAAGGGCTAAGGCCTAAGCAGATAGAGACAAAGGAGATGGGGATTAGTTAAGCCTAGGACTAGATAGGTCAGATACAAGGAAGCGTGTTGTAGTGTTTGGCTAGGCGTCAACTAACAATGCGTGTTCTAGAGTATATAGGTGTTCTAGCAAGAGTCATCTAAAGACAGTTTTGCTGGCTTCAACATGCGCTTTGCTGCTGTCTAAACGCGCTGTATTACGCTGTAGTTGCTAGGCGCAACACTTGGTCTGTCTGTGGTCTTTGGAATTACAATTACAGCACTTGTGGGTCCGCTTGCACTAGTTATAGTGGCAGCCCTCCTTACTATTAAAGTTACAGCAGGTTTAACTAGGTATGTTAGTTGGGGAGGTCTTGTTAGGCTTGTTAGGCTTAAGGTTGGTCTTAGATCGCGTTTTCTTTACTATCCTAGAGGCGAGGGTGCTTGCTAAGAGGTAGTAGTCAACCCACTTAAGCAGGATGTTACGCTAGCTGTCAACTGCAAGCTAGGATGTTGACATAATATTGCTGTGCTAATTAAGGGCTAGTTTTAGTACAGAGGACTATGAGTACGTTACTATCTACTGTTGAACGCGGCTATAGAAGTGTAGCATAGCTGTGATTACCTGAGGGTGGTCTAGGAAAAGTGCGGCTACAATTTATATGTAAACAATAAATCCTTGCATCTATATTGCTAGATCTTCGCCAAAGTCTTTTGTTAAGGCTTAAGCCTTTGCAAAGACCAGACGGTTTAAGGAGCTATTAATGCTTATAAGGTGGCGAAGGGGTTCATTGTTACTGCTGCTAATTGCAGGCTAGAGTTTGTGGAGGCTATAGGCATCAAACTTGCCAAGCAATACTAGATGTACTTGCTTTGCTTGCACGCTGGGGAAGAGCATAGTTACTAAGAGTACTTGTGGGGAGTATAGCTCACCCTGTTCTGTGTTGTTGTGGGTGCCTGCCAAGGTGGTTGAGCTTGTTAGGTTTAGGGGACCGCGATTGATTGCTGTGAGTTCTGCTTCTGCTTTGGCTTGCTCAAGACGTTAGAGTTTATAAGCGTGCGTCGCTTGCTCAATCTAGTTGCGGAGAGTTGCTGCTTTGGCTTCTTTGCGTAGGGCGGCCAACTGGGCGTTTGTCAGGGGCCTGTTGCCTGTGGGGCGAGGAGCCTTGTCAGTATGTCCTCCTGCATTGCTAGTGTTGCCCCTGGTAAGGCTACTGGGCCCAGGTTGCACTGGGCTGTGTGAGTCGCTTATGAAGTCGTTGTTGGCTTCTGGGGATCCCCTGACGGTGCGGGTGCGGCTAGGGTTGCGGCGGAAGACCATTGTCGGAGTATATTAACGGGTAGAAATGGATAGAAATTGAGCCATATTAGCCTATTGAGCGTACAATGAGGCTGTTGATGATGGCTGAGGAGAGATGGACAAGGTGGAGGAGAAGGACGAGGAAGTTCTGCCCTGAGGCACCAAGGCCCGTGTCGGGACTTGGCATCAACCACGTGATATAGAAACAACATATATGCAGACACTGGATGTTTCAAGAACAATTTCCTTGACTCTAGCATATTTTTCAATTATATTACAGTGTATCTGATCGCAGCATGACCATAATGAAGATGATCATGCTCCAGGGGTAGATAAGTGACGTCACGTGACGAGTCTAGAATACTAACATGACCCAGAGTTATCTACACTCTAGCTCCAAAATTTGGGACCTGGTGACATTGACTGAAGCATATGCCAGGATTATGAGGAAATAGTAGCTTAATATCCATTCCGTGAAAGGAAGGTGCAGAGGCGTGACATCATTACGTAGGCCATCATCAGATCAAGCATCACTCTAATTGATAAATGAGGGTCGTCTAGTGCTTAGTTTTGCGCCGTAGCGAAGAGCTACTTTACCTGAATCCACCTAAAGCGATGGCTGAAAGCTTGGATGCATGGTACAGGGAAGGGGTCTTAGCATCTCTTTCAGCTGCTTGCTTTATCATTATGCAAGATAATTTATGCTCAGCTAGGATCCATCATCGAGGGGGCGTCGAACATCGGATTCGGCAACCTCCAACGAACACACGAAGAGGACCCTGAGGGGGGTGACCACCATCATTCTTCTATATTTCAGCATATATCTCTATCTTTCCTTTGGTAGCTAGATACAACCAAATTACAACAGAGTGCTACCACGCTTCATATTCTTCATGAACGTCACTCGAGACTTTCGATCTTCCTGCCTCAGTGCTTTGATGCTTCGGACATCGCATGGCCGCAAGTCGACCCCTATCCTCCTGATTTCTACATCATCTCCTTACTCCACCACAGTACTCAGTTTGCCAGCCCTTTCCATTTCGTACTACTCTTAATCTCCTTGGCATGTTCTCAATGAGGCAGCGTATGAGCGAATTAGGTATTCTCCTCCACACTTCCTTCAAAGCCGCCCTTAGCACTTTCCAATTGGCCTCGCTCTTGCCCACAGTAATTAACTCTAGGTGTAGTTTGTGGACGTACTTTTTGGGAGCCCACTGGATGTGCTCTATAGGGCTTAAATTAGGCAAATAGGGCGTCCACTCTACAGTCAAAATCCTGTGCGTTTTAATAAAGTTAACTGCCTATTTAGAGGAGTGTATTAGCGTGTTGTCTTTCATAAAGATTTGCCCAGGCATATAATTTGGAAAGAGTCTCTTCTCCAAAATGTTGCAACAGCTTTCGCCTGAGTGAAGCCCTTCCTAGGAGCATCTGGATCGCGTTCTATGACAATCAATTCACTTTTTCCTACCCTCCTGTTTGGCAACAACTATATAGCACCCCACACCATCTAAGAGAGATCTGCTTTGCAGTAGCTTAGAGGTAATTATCTTAGCATTATGTTCCTCGTGTGGGAACTGGAAACACCACTTAGCCTGTTGCCTAGTACCCCTCTACACAGAGCACTTGACAACTCTCCTGCGCTATCTAAAAAATTTCAGTGCTCCCTAGAAAACATAAGGCGCAATGCCGCGTGCCCTGCATTAATTTTGGCCTCTTTGCACAACAGTGGTTTGTAAAACTTTGTTTCTTAGGTATACAGGTGATAGTGCGTTTGGTAGGGGGTGTGGGTACGCGCAACGAGACCAATGCCCTCCATAAGCTATTTGTACCCAGTCTTTACGTATTTTTAAACAAGGTGATAGAGAATACTTTTCTCGCGACGAGTAGCAACCTCTAAGCGTCCACTTCCAGGTAAAATCTTTGTGGTGTAGTGGTCCTTAGTGATTAACGCTCACAGTAGCTTAACTCAGTTGCCAAATTTGCGCGCGAAATACTAGTCTCGCGCTTTGTGATAATTGATGAGCGCGCTTCTGACAATAATTCATTATTCCCTCTTGCATTTCCTGAAATTTTAAACTTAAACGAGCGCAATTTCGCTGGGTATCTCGACCTCGTCATGTGTACAAAAGAAATACTTGGACCTAAACGCTCCAAATAGCAAAGAATTTGTCCAATTCCACTGCTCTGCCAATTAGGTAACGGAATTCATGTTTCCAAAGAGGTTGGCGATACAGTCCACCTCGCCCGGCGCCCTTACCATTAGCAGGTTCACCGCCATTTCCCGATTCATTCCGATTTTCAGTTTCGAAATAGACTGGTTCCCACTCTTTTATTCGCCACTGATGGATAATCACTTCTTCAAGCCCGTCATACTTGCGCTACGCAGTGGAAATCTAAGCCCCGACGAATTTCTCGCTGAAGCTTGCATGTCGGAGTAACAGTAAAGTTTGACGTTTAAAGAGGTGATGACGATGAGCATGAGAAGGATTTTGAGTCGAACTTGATAGTAAGATCGAGAGAACAAGTGCTTCTTGTCGACCTGGTAGAGGCCGATAGCCTTAGCGATCTCGGAATCTTGCTAACGGTAGATATCCTTGTGTTTGCTAAGGAAGAAGCAAAGTTGAAAGACGGCGGAGACTCCACGTGCCACCGTGTCCTCCGTTTTGGCGTAGATATTTTGCATAATAGATTTCTTGTTGATAACGAAGATTTGCCTTGGAATGCGCTCTAGCTTGAGGCGAAGATATCGTTTAACTTTTGAATGAAGCTCGAAAGTGTTGAGGCTGTGAGTAGAGATTAGTAGTTGAGGAAAAAATCAAGTCTGCGGCAGCCTTGTCGCCCCGCTCGTATTCCTGAATGTCTTGCTCCGCGGCGAGGACCCATTGAAGGGCGTAAGCAGGACCGTAATCGTGGAGCTCCTGTTGAGTGAGGCTTTTGACTGCAACGAGAAAATACTCTGCGGAGCAGTGCAAAGGATCCAATACTTTCCTTGAGCTTAGCGACCTCTGCGTATATCTTTGCCTGTTGGTGGAGTTGAAAAATATCATATTGTAGTCGCTCTGTAACCATATTTCCAGGAACTTCTGCTAGTACTCACAGTCATTCTAGTGAAAGATAGTGATGATCCACGCGCCAAGAAAAGCTTCCTGAAACTTGATGGCAACCAGGCCGCAGTTTGTATTAAGGACTACAGCCTCCCCGGAGGTCGTAAAGTTGGGGCTGAAGAGAGCGTTAATTTGTGCGTTAATAAAAGTGGTCGAAGCTATGTATGTTGTTTATCTGCCAGTACTAGGTCCCGAATGTGACGGGGAAGGCTGGTTGTGTTTGCGCGTGGAATTCGGATGCAACGAACTCGTTACAAGTCTGGAGGTAGAAATCGAGTTGGAAGGAGTGGGACACCAGGAATATCGAGTTTACCGGCACACTCTTTGACTCATACACGAGATAGATATCTGCGAAGGTGATTGGTATGACGCACATGGAGATTTTCATTATCTTGATGTGAAAGTACTCCTAGGCCCTGACTTGAAGCTCCTGGAGCTGCTGCTGGTCTATTCTATGATAGAATCAGTGAATTCTGGTGGAGGGAAAAATGGATTAATCAAGCCTTACGTTGCTGTGTCTTGCAGAATGGACCTGGTACTGAATGGGGATGTTCGAGGTGGAATTGGAACTTGTGGTAGTGGGCGAGAGAGATGCTGCAGGGCAGTAGGGCGTGAAGAGAAGCAGGCGTAGAGGTGGAGGGCAGTTGAAATTGAAGTGGAGGTTGAGTTTAAGGAGAGGAACGACAGAGGCAGGCTATTTATATTCTGCCATCTGTAGGTAGCGGTTTGAAGATGAGTGAAGGGCGCGTCCTTCGATTGGCACCTACGATGGTAGACAGGTGACAAGACATATTGACGCAAAATAGCAAAGATGTACTCCGGCTTCTCTCTCACCTGAAGCCTAGTCATAGTAATAATAGTAGATAAGGAAAGAGATAAGGAATGGAGAAGGATAGGGAATGTATAGAATCCAGACCAAATATAAGAAAGCAATCGCCTACTTATCATCCCCTCCTCAATCAAGCCTTCTTAACAACCCCCCTTTGTTTCCCGGCCAGCCCCGAAACCCAAGCCTTAAAAATATGAAATGCCCACCACGCATTGAACCCCACTTTCCCAGTGGCATACTCCTGTGGTCTGACCTGGACATCTGCCATCTCTATTACCGTCTCCGTAGCCAAGCCTGGCCAACGGTGTCGCATATACGTCGCGACCATGTCCATACCATTCGTTATACCACCTGCGACTCCCGGTCAGCGCATACAGAAGGTCATACTTCAAAGGGTAGACAGAGAGAGGGGAACTTACCAGAAGTCCAGATCCTCCCATCGTTGGTATATCGTTTGTCTTCCCACTTCACCTTTGGATGTTGCTTCGCAAGCATATCGTGTATACCTCGGGTGCCAGTTGCATGTTTCCCATCCAGCACACCCGCCTGCGCCGCGACAATGATACCGGTGCAGACCGTTAATAGATCAACACCCTTCTCTACGTGTCCCCTTACAAACCGAAGCACCGGCTCCTCGACCTTCAGGTCCGGCGGCGGGCCGGGGATCATCAGGATGTCTAGCTTTCCTGGGGCAACGGTGGGGTCGTTCAAGTCAGCATTGATAGCGATGCCTAAGGACGCGGTGGTATCGGCAGTGGAAGAAGGGCCGGAGGCAGAGATGTAGGTTATTTTGAGGTCGGAGGTGGGAAGTGCGAGGTTCACGAGGGAGGGTGGGAGGTTGCAGGCGGAGAAGTAGAATTGGGTCATCATAGCGAAGAGGTCGATTGGGGAGATGTCGAGGAGTTGTATGGGCGGAACAACGAGGACGCCGATGTGGAGGGGAGCCATGGCTAGGTAGAGCGCGGGTGTGAGAGATGGAGTCTGCTTTTCGGAGAATATGAACTGAATTGGCAGAGAGATAAGATCTTTCGAACGAATGATATATCGACGACGAGAGAGCGAACAAGACGTATAGTTATACTTTCACTGGATATGCGAGAACATTAGGCAACTACATTAAAGCAATACCGATACATGCACGCCATGGGGTGCATTGTTGGTTCGGAGTCGGAGCCAATGCTTGATTGGAGAGATACTCCTCAATGTTCCATATTGAGCCTGGTCTGTAACTATTTGAGAGGGTATCTTACGTATGCCCCATGTTAGACAGCTGATAAAATAGCGGATCGGAGACTGAAATATGAAAAGAAGGGAGGATGTAGCGAAAACGGCCCGTCGGAAGCCGGAATAAAAATGTCTTCCGTGCCGACATCATTACTCGGCCGACCTGATTTTCAGGCGGGCCTAGCATCAACGCTTTCGCATGGCTCTGGAAATGTAAAAATTTGTGCGACTGATTCCCCCAAAGCTGTTTGGTGGACCACAATGTTGTGGATGCTAGAAATATATTGCGGATGGCAGATGAGGTTGAAATGTGGGGATGGAGCTGGAGAAATGTCTCGCCGAGCCTCGGTTCAACCCCAGCTTTCTAATCCCCAGATGTCAGCCATCCGACGACAAGCCTCTGCTGTCCGCCGCTGACACTTTTTTTTTCTCTTCCTCCCCCCTCACAGACCTCTCACCACATCATAGACCGTCGCCATGGATATCTCCAATCTCTTCGGTGTTAAGGTACACCTCCCTCCTCACCCCTAAGCTTCCCGCGGCGCTCCTCTCCCCTCATCTGGCTCTGGATTTGACAATTGCAGGACAAAATCGTGCTCGTAACCGGCGGAGCAAAAGGCATTGGCCGCATGATATCTGAAGGATTTGTCTCCAACGGCGCAAAAGTATACATCTCATCCCGCGATGCGAAAGCCTGCGCCCAAGCTTGCAAGGAGCTCAATGCACTTGGGAAGGGGAGTGCGGAGTACATAACGGCGGATTTGTACAAAGAGGAGGACGTGAAGCGACTGGCTGAGGAGCTAGGGAAACGTGAAGGCAGTATGTACGCCTTGGCTCGTTCGACCATGGTTTGAATGCGTGTAAGAGCCATACACTGATATCTAGTAGAGCTGCATATATTGGTCAACAACAGCGGCAGCAACTGGGGCGAGCCATACGCCACCTACCCCTCCTCCGCCTGGGACCGCGTCCTCACGCTGAACCTAAAGCGCGTCTTCCAGCTCACGCAATCCGTCACTCCCCTCCTCGAGGCGGCTTCCACTCCCACGGACCCGTCGCGTATCATAAACATCGGTTCCGTCGACGGCCTGCGCGTGCCCGCACTCGAGACTTTTGCCTACTCGGCGTCGAAAGCGGGACTGCATCATTTGAGCAGAGTGCTAGCTGCGCATCTGGGTCCGAAGGGGATCACGAGCAATACGATTGCGTGCGGGCCCTTTGAGAGTAAGATGATGAAGGCGACGCTGGAACAATTCAAGGACGTTATTGAGAGCGGGGTGCCATTGGGACGGATTGGGAGTCCGGAGGACGTAGCGGGTACGTGCATCTGGCTCGGAAGTAGAGCCGGTGGATGGGTGAATGGGGCGACGATTGCGTTGGATGGCGGGACTGTTGTTTCGGCGAAACTATAAGCAAAGTTGTAACCGTGGTCGGGTGTATGATATGGGAGAATCTACTCGCTAGACGCTGTTCGCACGGGCCAGAAAGGCACATTCTGTAGAGAGTCAAGTAGATGCTCATCGATGATAGAAATGGGGGGGTATCGCTGTGTCTACTTTTGAGTACGGCTGAGTCCAATCCTTCGCCCACCAAGACTAAGATGATCAGACCAGACCTGCCCTCCGTCTCTCCAAGATCTGCTGCTTTAATCCCTCCGCTGCTACTTCCGTCTCCAGCACCCGTCCCACGCCCGTCTTCCAAGTCTCTTCCAGCGTCGTAAGCTCCCCGCCGATGGCCTCCTGTTGCCGCCTCCGCGCCACCTCAGTCTCCTCCTGCTCCTTCCTCACACCCGCCAATTCGGCCTCCAGCGCCTTCAGCACATCCTCTAGCTGCGCGTTTCCCACCAGCCACGCGTTCTTGCCAAACTTCTCGAGCAGCCCCAATTCCGCCAGACGGCCCTGCACATACTCGCTGCTGGCATGTGCCTTTTTGAGTGCGGCGTTCCAGCGCTCCAGCAGCTCGGGCCGGGTCTCGTCGCTCGTTGGGTCTGTGTTCGGCGGCGCGTCGAGGTCTTCATATCGCTTCAGGTCGATGGCCGTAAGCTTGGATGCGGGGTCTGCCTGCAGGCGCTCGTGCGCCTGTTCTATAGCGGGCGCAAACTGCGGCGTGTACGACGAGATGGCGGGGATGAGGCTGGGGTGTGGTTGCGACACATCAATGCCGGCGCTCTTGATGTCGGCGGCCATGAGCGCGCGGGCTTTCACGAGGGCATCGGCAGAGGGCGGGGCGTCGACGTCTGCGGCGGTTAGCGGGTGTCGAGTCCTGGTGTGCTATCTTGCAATTTTTCTCCTCTGCCCTCGCCTATCGCCATCACCATCGCGTCGACATGGCGCATCGGACATTGGATTGGTTCTGGCACGCTACGCGCGAGATGAGGGGAAGATAGATGAAGACGTACAGGGGAGCGAATCGTAGGATTCGTGGATTAGCGGCATGGCGGTGGTCGGGGGGGAGGGGAGATTGCTGGGGGAGGGCAGAGCGCGAGTGAGGAAGTTCACATGTGCCCAGACGCAGGCGGGCGGCCCCTGCGCGCTAGGCTGGGTATAGCGGGCGCTGCACCAAAACGTCATGCGCCACCCGCTGAGGGCCGGGCAGCAGCTGCATCTCCACACCGCGACCAACCAGACCAGGACGAGCAGCCGGCTTGCTTGAGACCTTCCTGTCGCGTGTGCCAGCGCCATATTGGATTGACAGGATACTGGATAGACTGGACATACAGGTTTCGTCCTCTCCCCGTACTTATAGCCGCCGCCCGCCGCCCAATGCGCAGGCCCGCGCCGTACTCTTCCACTGTGGAGCTCCCGTTCAGAGAATGGCACGCTCGCATGTCGCCGTCGCCCTCGGCGTGGCCTTCTTCACCTCATTGATCATCTCCCAGCTCATCTACAGCTTCGGCTTCCCCCAGGTCGGCTTCTGGCACTCGCAGGCCGATCAGGACTTCCACGATGGCACCCAGCAGACGCATCTGTACAGCGGGAAGCAGAGTGGCGAGCTCGTCGAGGACCCCTCGCAGTACCTCATAGGCGTGGGGAAGGCGGACATCACCGGGTAGGTCGGGGCGAATCGATGGATGTGGGAGAATAAGTGCTAACGGAGCCTCAGACCCGTCGTCGAGCTCAACCTCATGGGCTATGCCAACACGTCCCAGGTCGGCACGGGTCTCCGCCAGCGCCTGCACTCCCGCGCCTTCATCGTCGGCAGCCCTGGCGACACCAGCGAGCGCTTTGTATACCTTGTTCTCGACACCCAGTCGGGGGACACAGCCATCCGAAATGGCATCCTGGAGGGCCTGAAGAGCCTGGGCCCCGACTACGCCGTCTACACCCAGAAGAACGTGGCCGTGACCGGCACCCACAGCCACTCCGGCCCGGGCGCGTGGCTCAACTATCTCCTCCCGCAGATCACGAGCTTGGGCTTCGACAAGCAGAGCTACAAGGCCATTGTCGATGGCGCCCTGCTGTCCATCATTCGAGCCCACGAGGGGCTGACGATTGGGACCATCAGTGCTGGCAGCGCCAGGATCGCCGACGCCAACATCAACCGCAGTTTGTATGCCTACTTGGCGAATCCGAAAGCGGAAAGAGACCGATACCCCGACAACGTGGATAAGACCATGACCCTGCTGAAGTTTACCCGACTGAGCGATGGAAAGAACATTGGCATTCTGAACTGGTTTGCCGTGCACGGGACGAGCTTGCTAGGGAACCAGACGGTTGTCGCCGCAGACAACAAGGGGGTCGCTGCCTACCTATTCGAGAAGGACGTGGCAGCCAATCCCGATGCCGCGAATGCTGCCCCCGGTTTTGTGGCCGCATTCTCCCAGGCAAATGTTGGCGACACGACCCCCAATGTCAACGGCGCATATTGCGAAGATGGGTCGGGCCAAGAGTGCAAGCTAGAAGACAGCACGTGCGGAGGCAAGAGCCAGGCCTGCCATGGCCGCGGTCCTTTCTTTGGACTGAACGACGGAGGCGTCAAGTCCTGCTACGAGATCGGCAAACGCCAGTTCCAAGGCGCGAAGGGCATCTACAGCTCCAGCGAGTTCACCAAAATTACAGGGAAGGTCCGCTCCCTGCACACCTTCGTCGACTTCTCCAACTACACCTTCACCCTCGCCAACGGCACCACCGTCACCACCTGCCCCGCCGCCATGGGCAACTCCTTTGCAGCAGGCACATCCGACGGCCCCGGCGCCTTCGATTTCGTGCAAAACGACCCTGGCGCCCCATCCAACCCCTTTTGGAACGTCGTTGGCAGCGCCATCTCGCCCCCAAGCGAAAAGCAGAAGAAGTGCCAGTGGCCCAAACCCATTTTGCTAAACGTCGGCCAAGCGAAGGTTCCGTACGACTGGTCCCCCAACATCGTGGACATCCAGGTCCTGCGCGTTGGGCAGTTTATTATCATCGTGTCCCCCGGCGAGGCGACCACGATGTCCGGGCGCCGTTGGCGTGAAGCCGTCTACAACGCCGCTACCAAGCTCGTTGCAGTAGAAACGCCGCCCATCGTAGTACTCGGTGGCCCGGCAAATAGCTACACGCACTACATTGCCACGGAAGAGGAGTACTTTATCCAACGCTACGAAGGCGCGAGCACGCTCTACGGCCCACACACGCTAAACGCATACATCAACTCCACCCTGACTCTCCTTCCCTACCTGGCAGACAGTGCATCCGGAACGAGCCCCGCAGGCCCCACGCCCCCTGACAACAGAGAGAAGAGCATCAGCCTGATCAACGGCGTAGTCTACGACGGTGCCCCATTGGGCAAGAAATACGGGCAAGTGACCACAGACGTCAAAGCCACCTACGCCGTCGGCGCTATTGTATCCGCCGTCTTCGTCGGCGCCAATCCCAGGAACAACCTCCATCTCGAATCTACGTTCGCGGCAATCGAGAAACAAGGGGATGGAGGGGCGTGGACGAGGGTCAAGGATGATACCGACTGGGAGTTGCTGTATGAGTGGAAGAGAGTCAACGGGCTGACCGGCACGAGTGCTGTTACTATTAGCTGGGACACGGGATTGGGCGCGGTGAAGGGGACGTACAGAATCAAATACTACGGCGATTCCAAGGCTATTGGGGGAACCATCACCGCGTTTGAGGGTACGAGTGGGGTGTTCAGCTTGGTTTAAGAGGCCGGCGCTATATCCGGCGATAGGTGTTTGGCAAATGGAAAGGGCGTTAGGGGTTGTACATGTGATATATAATGAGCAACGCACATCTTCATTCATCCTTTTGTCTGATTAACATTTCTCTAAGAATAGTAGGCCTGTACGTAGACCGCCAACAAAATCCGCCTGTACGCCTCCCTTATCCCTAAGGCTCACACTCTTCCGACTGCATCTTCTTCTGCACACTAAAAGAGAGGGGATGGAAAGAGAGAGGCAGACAAGAATAAGAGAGTACACCGGTAATCGAACGCCGGGCCTCCTACTCGTGATCTGCACACCTGTAAGCGAGGAGAGGAGCATGTTACGCAGAGGTGAGATATATTGACCAGAGGTAAGGTAAGGCACGTGACGAGGATGTAGAAAGAGGGAGAGGGGGCAACGATGGATGACAGGGTAATTACTGTCATATCTGCCAGCATCAACTTTCTAGGGAGCACTTAGCACTCGTACGTTACTTTATATAGTCTTGCATTGTGTGTGCTTATAGCTACAGGCTATGATTTACGGTAACATGCGGTATACGCTAGAAAGAAGAGATGAAATTATCCATCCGCTTCAAAATGGGGTATCCATCAAACTACCTAATACAAAGGAAAATTCCTGGGGTGTCCATCTACCCACCGTCTAATTACAAAAGCGTATTTTCTACATCTACACTACTGCGGTGCACCCATATCCTGCAACCTAGCCAACTCCCAATACACGCCCCTCCTTGCCATCAACTCATCGTGTCTACCCCGTTCCACCACTTTCCCCTGGTCGAACACATAGATTACGTCCGCTTGTTGGATAGTGCTCAGACGGTGCGCGATGGCGATTGTAGTTCTGCCTTTGGCCGCGGCGTCCAGGGCGGCTTGCACCGTACGCTCGGATGTTGAGTCCAGGGAGGAGGTAGCTTCGTCTAAGAGACTGATAGGGGTTAGCATTGGGCGTTGGTTGGCGAGAGGGAAAGTGGGGACTTACAGGATCTTTGGATCGCGAAGTAGCGCGCGGGCGATGGCTATGCGTTGCCTTTGGCCGCCTGATAGGAGGGCACCTTTTGCGCCGACGAGGGTGTTGAAGCCGTCTGGGAGGGACATCTGCAAGTTGTGAACATCGGCATCCTAATGACGAGAAGGTCTGAACTTACAATGAACTCGTAAATATTCGCATCTTTGCATGCCTGTACGATTGCCTCGTCGCTCACGTCTTCTCTATCCGCTAGCACATTCTCCCGGATCGTGCCCGTGTACAGAGTAGTCTCCTGACTCACAATCGCAAGCTGTGATCGGTAATCCTGCAGGTTGTAATCCTTGAGCTCTATCTCGTCGACGAGCACAGCGCCAGCGGTAGGATCATAAAACCGTTCTAAAAGGGCCATGACAGTAGACTTTCCGCTTCCGCTCGCACCAACAAGCGCGACGAATTGGCCCGGCTCGGCTGTGAGACTGACGCCGCGAAGCACCTTGTGGTCTGCACGTCCGGGGTATGAAAACCGGACGCTTTGCAATTCGACGCGGCCTTGCAGTTGATCGATCTTCTTGCCTTTGTCGGACCAGTGGTCGATCTTGGGGACTCGGTTGAGGAAGGATTTGAGGACCTTGGCTGCCGCGCGGGCCTCGCCCATGTCTGGCGCGAAGGAGAAAATAGCACCAGCAGACTGCGCACCGTTAATAATAGCGGAGGTGACAACGAAGAACTGGACAACGGTATATTCTTGCTTGAACATGAGACCGCCACCGTACCAGAACACAAGCGCAAAAATAAACAAAGCCAAGCCTTGGGACATCGCATATAGAACAGCGGAAACATTTGTAAAACGTAGGTTCCCGATAGCTTGGTCACTGAGTTTCTGGTGGTATTTGGCCAAGAGATGATGTTCGAGAGACAGGCCGGCGACGGTGCGGATAGAGTTTGCGGCTTCGCAGGCGAAGGCTGCGGCATCAGTGTTCTGCTTTGTGCGCTTCTCCATGCGTACGAGGGCGTAGAAGCGGAAGTATCCACATGTTATAACAATTGGCACCGTGGACGTGCAGACGAGTGCGAGTTTCCATCCAAAGGCAAGACCAACGATGATGGCGGAGATGACGGTAGACACAGCAGCCAGGATAGCACCGAGAGTGGATCCACTGATACCCGCAAGGCGGTTCGCTTCGGTTGACAGGAAGGTGGCGAGGGATCCAGATGTGACAGTATCGCCGTCAAAGAACTCGATGTCCTGGCGAAGAATAGCCCCAAACGCGCGCTCCCGAATGCGTGCAATGAGTAAAGCTGATGCTTTCGCAAGTGTGAGACCCTGGAAGAAGTTGAACATCCAAATAGAGATTCCCAGCATCAAGAACATCCAGCACCAAAAGCTGAGCGGCTGGCCACCCGTAGAAGTGCTGGACGACAGCAATGAATTGATGGAGTTGGCCAAGAAGATTGCCTGGATAGCTGGTCCGGTGCCAGAGAGGAAACAAAGGAGGAAACCAATCAACATGAGACTATGCTCCTCTTTGTTCATCTCCCAGCTAAATTTCATCAGTTCCCATGTGCTGAAGTCTTGGTCCTCGTTCTCTTTCGGGTCCTTTATCGATGCCGGTAGGGTTGTTGCAGTTCGCACAAGATCGAGTTTCTCGTGGTCGCCCGTCAAGTCAACCTGCTTTTCGCCCGCGGAAATCTCGGAAATTCGATTGCCAGGCAAAATCTTGGAGCTGAGTTCCTGCGCCTGGACAAGGCTTTGATACACCTTCCCAAGACTAATAAGCTCATCGTGAGTGCCTTGTTCGACGATTTCGCCCTTTGCCATAACCACAATGTTGTCCGCGTTTTTGATAGTGGAAAGACGATGTGCGATGACGATGGTAGTTCGGCCCTCAGACGCGCGATCAAGAGCCTCTTGTACCGCGCTTTCCGATTTCGTATCTAGACTGGCAGTGGCCTCATCAAGCAGAAGGATCTTGGGATCAGATACAACAGCTCGGGCAATGGCAATTCTCTGTTTCTGGCCTCCGGACAGGAGGTTTCCCCGCTCGCCAACTTTCGTCTGAAATTTATCTGGCTGTTCCATGATGAAATCGTAGGCATTTGCGATCTTGGCTGCCTGTTCGATGAGCTCTGTCTTGACATCTTCTTTCGCGTGTTCGTGCTCCGTCCCGACCAGGCCATGTGCAATACTTTCATAAATCGTCGTACTGAACAAAACTGGCTCCTGGGAAACGATTGCTATGTGCTTTCTGAGCCAATTCAAATTCAGCTTACTCGTATCGTTGCCATCGAGAAGGATCTGGCCGCTCATAGGCAGATAGAAGCGCTCGAGCAAGCCGAAAATTGACGATTTCCCAGACCCAGAGGCTCCCACAAGCGCTATCATCTTGCCTGCTGGGATTTTGAGGCTAAAGTTTTCGAGCACAGTGGCATCTGGACGAGACGGGTAGATGAGTTTGATGTTGCGAAACTCGATGTCGCCCACGAAGCTCTCGGGTTTCTCCCCTTTGTCGGTTTCAGGATCGATAGGAGAGTCGCGCTCAATGGTGTTGAAGACTTTATTTGCTGCTGCGACTGCTAGTCCGAAAGCTTGGATATGCGGAAGATTGTCTGTGGTTGACATTAGTATAGATGACAAGGTCGAGACCGATGAATCCCAACTTACGTCCAATAGAAATGCCCGCAATCATGGCAGCCATGATGACGGTCATAATATTCGCGACGCCTAGCTCTCCTGAACGCAAGAACCGATTACCCTGCCAGAACGCTAGAGAATATTGCAAGTTGAGCACGCCCATCATCCCCGCAATCATTGAAGCTAGCCAGAACTTCCCCTTGAAGTCAAAAGCAGCAGCCTTCTTCAGAAAAGTGCTGTATCGAGCTTCAAGGCGCTTCTGCGTTCCATACGCAGTCACGTTCCGAGCTGAAGAAAGGACTTCCTCTGCGAGGGTTCCGGCCGTGGCGTATTCATCAACAGATTGGTTCTGGTTGATTCTCATATTCCGACCATTGAAGCCCATGATGAGGACCATGCAAACTGTGCCTGACAGCATGATCAAGGTGAGCTTCCAGGACCGGATAAAGCCTACCAATAGAGCCGTAACGAACATGGACGATCCGGAAATGAAGAGACCCATTTTCTGGCCTACGCCGTCTTGGACCAAGTTCATGTCTATGAACCAGTTAGCATTTGACACGGGCCGTGAATCGAGTGACAGCCTTACCAGAACTGATACGCGTAGTAATTTCTCCTGAACCCAGAAAATCAAAGAACGCAATATTCTGCCTAAAAATGGCACGTAGATAAAGCTCTCGGATTTGCTGCGTGATTTTTTCTCCCGTATATGAGAACCCCACGATGGAGATATACACCGTGCCCAAGGACACAATACCTGCAGAAAAGTGGAAGTCAGTTTGTGCGCAGATCAAACAAGCTGATGATTGGGGACTACATACCAAGGTATACGAAATACAGCGTAAATTGATTGATCTGTTCCTTGAACTTGTGCGCCGCGACCGCATCAACCGAAAAACCAGTAAAGCTCCCGGCGAAGTTGCCATAAACAAGCTAAAACCGCAATCGCTAAGTCAGCAAACTCTCCTTCAATAATATCATTGAATCCAACGATTCTGGGGTGCGGGTAAACCTACTGTCATCAACGGCAGCACCGCACCAGCGGCAATCGAAGCAATCCCCGCAACGACCATAATGAGCGCCTCCTTCTTATTTGCATAACGAAACAGCGAGAAGTACCCAACCTTTAAAGCCGGACTGTGTGTCTGCCTCTCGATAATCTCCTTCTCTTCATCGGTAAGGCTTGCTGTGGCTGGTTTGGGGAGCTCCTCTGCAACGGCATGTTTCTCATTGGCGACCGGGTGAGCCTGAGACGACATGCTAGATTGCCGAGAAGCAGGCATCTTGCATTTATCTATCGCCCTTGTTGTCGATGGGGAGCAAGACTTGGAGACTGTCAGTATTCACAAGACGTAAAGCTGCGTGAGGTTGAAATAGAAATACATGGGGCAGAATGCTTACCGTTAGCAGCCTTGGGAACCTTATGACGGAACGGGCAGACCGGCTGAATTGCTTATCCCCTAGCCCGCTAGTCGGAATTAGGAGAAAATGGCGAAGGAATAAAGCTTGTTTGTGTTGGCCCCACGGCTAGAATCCTTGGCGAGGGCGGCGTCGAAGGTCTCTGGTCATGCGAAGAAAAGCGAAGGAAGGCTGATATGAATGCCCAAAAGGGCGGTCAGCAGTCCTGGATGATTTTAGGGCGTACGTCGCACAATAGGTAATTGCAAATGTATCGGGGCATTCGTCGAGCCGGTGAAGCAGACTTCAGAATGCGAATGCGACAGAAAATGCGAAAGCTTTAGTATGGGTATCCCACGAACCAGGGTCTGGCACAGTGTACAGTACAAAAGTATCGACAACAAAATGGTGGTAACAGACTGGCAGCCCTTTAACTCTTGAATCCCTTGCTGCCTGCGGATGCTCCGAGCGAGGCCTTACTTCGACGCGCAATAATACGAACATCGGAAAGCAGCCGCGAGAGGTGATTGAGTTACCCTCTGGGCAGGGATGTCAATACGACGCAAGCGAGAAACGGAGGGTCGGACGATCGGGGGAATTGGAAAGGGGAACGGCGGGTCGGAGATGAGAGATTCCGGCGATAACGGTCCCGTGTGGGCTAGGCTTGTTTGGGCAGTAGATCAACAATTGTAGAAAGATTTATTCGTAGCTAGGTCATTGCTTATATGCAAGATGCGAACTCTGAGGGTAAATGGACGTTAATTATAAGACTTCATTCGGATGCATAATTGCAAATAACATCAATTAGACTCAGAACGATGTTCAACCGTTGGACAGATTGAAGGAGACTTCAATTTCTCCATAATCAACATCCTATCCAACCCGATCAAAGATACCTCCCCATCAACTCCCTCACCTTCCCCAGATCCAATGCATCCACCACCGCATTATACCCCACCGTCCTCTCCGCCAT
The DNA here is from genome assembly GCA_001599595.1 of Beverwykella pulmonaria. NCBI lineage: Eukaryota > Fungi > Ascomycota > Dothideomycetes > Pleosporales > Melanommataceae > Beverwykella > Beverwykella pulmonaria. The sequence continues at coordinate 2,110,012 of BCHH01000005.1, forward strand.
ACAAACCGCATTCAGAATCGCCTCCTCGACCGCATCCGCACTCGCCTCAAACAGGGCATTGATATTCCTATCTTCTACCATATCAATCTGTACCGCCTTCGGCTTCCACACATCATTCGCATCTGTCTGATCATCAAGCCCGTCATTCGCCGTCGAAAACGCAAGAAACACATCTCCAGATTGATTCGCGCCCCAGCCACCCACCTTTGACAGCCCGACCGATGCGCGCTTCGCAAGGCGCTGTAGTTGGAGAGGCGTGAGCGGGGCGTCGGTAGCCAGGATGATGATGATGCTTCCGTCTTTTTTCTCGTTGGCTTCTTTGACCTTGAAGAGGAGTCTTGCTTGGGCGAGCAGCTCGGGGTCGTTGGGATTCTCCTTCATCCTGCGTTCTTGCTCTTCGAAGATCAGACGCCCGATGGGTGCCCCCGCGATCTTGAAGTCACGCATTGCGCCGTAGTTGGCCTGTACGAGCGCGCCGACGGTGTAGCTCTTTCCTTCTGCGGCGGAGACCACGCGACTGCTAGACCCAGTTCCGCCTTTGAACCAATGCGCTATCATACCCGTTCCACCGCCAGTATTTCCCTCCTTTACCGCGTCGCTGCTTGCTTCATCGATACCTTTGACGATGTGCGCAGGCGTGACGGCGAATTTGGTAACATCGTGCAGATACCCGTCAAACGTCTCCGCGACGACAGGGAGGAGGAACCAGTCCGCCTTCCCATTCTCATCAGAGTGCTCGCGAATCGCCCACTCATAGATGCCATTATATGCTGATCCAACGCCAAAACTCCCGGTGATGACGATGGGTGAGTGCAGAAGCCCAGTCTCTTCGATCCAGTGGCTGCCCGTCATCTCTCCGGAACCGTTAAAGCGGAAGATGCCCGCAAAGCATGCTTTGTTGAACCAGTCCTTGCGGGGAAGAATGGTGGTCACGCCCGTGTTGATAGAATTTGGGGCCGCATTGGGGTAGTTGGGGGACTCGCGGATTGACTGAGTAGAGACTAAGACACCGGGTATATCCGTCAAGCTGTTCTTAGGGCCTGTTGGGTAGCGGCCGAGATACACTGTTGGGAGTAGTTCTCGGATACGCTGGCGTGGTAGCGCAGCGGCGGATGAGGAAGTGGTGACAGACATGTTTGCTAGCGGAAGACAGGCAGAATTGAGTGAGTTTCTCAAGAGCGTTGAGACACGAAGTTATATACTTGGAAGTGAAGAATGGAGCTTGCTCAACTAGGACGAGGATTTCCAATCTTCAAATTTGTTAAACTCCCCTTCAGTTAGGCCTGACAGTAGACTCACTGCGCGAGCCGTAACCTCAATATTGACTAAAAAATTTCAACCCAGAGTCATAAGATTAATTAAACCGCTCCTCGACATGATGTTACACGATGAGCGATGCATCTCGAGGCAAGATCCTGCCTGCACCGCCGTTCACGGCACCAAGGCGTTAAAGCGGGGTCGATTCCCCCGACGATCCGCCCTGGGAAGGAAGGTGACTCTGAACGAGATACAATGGGGAGTCAGATGAGTCATGGCTGCAGTAGGGGTACGACGCAAAGGCGACTTTGGGAGTCGTGTTGAAATAAGAGTCACAGACTGCAGTCATCTCAATGTTCTGAATCGGACCATACCTATTAGAGATTAGCTTAACTAATCCCTCACCAAACTCCAGCCAGTCCATCGAACTCCGCAATCTCTTCATCAATCCCGTCCCGCACTCTCGCCATCGAAATTCGCATCTTGTTCGTCTCTCAATTGTTTAAGGAGAGAGCGTTTAAGTCCCTCAAGCGCAGGTACCACAGGCGCCCCAGGTGTAGGTACGACAAGCGCTACAGGCAGCCGTACTGCTGTGAAAAGTAAATGGCTTGAAGAAAGTGTCTCTACGTTTCTCTTGCCATAAACGTGTCTAATAGCGACAAAGAAACAAACAATAGCGCAGACAGCCTAACAATTGCTCCGGCTTTCTCTCGCTTTGCCCGACTCGCATTCACCGTCGAGTCTACACAAATCGTTAAATTCACCTCACAAAATATTGTCTCTATTCGTGTAGCACTCGTCGTTTTTCATGAATGGAATGCGGAATGTGACGCGCCAAAAACCGAGAAGCCGCTGAATTTTCCGTTGCGCCAATCATATTTTTCCAAGAACTTCGCTGACGCATGAAAGTGGATATCGTGCAGATTTATTTGAAGCACTGTCCTGCGTAAGATGGGCGCGAGTACATCTGAAACCAAGGACCCCAAGTACATGTTTCCCATTGTGATACAAATAACTATTTTCTTTCTTTCGGAAGGCCAAAATTAATAAATTCCTGTTAACCTCAACAAGGGCCTTGAGAAGCCTCACTACTAGCACTTTTAAGGCCGAGATTTGGAATTTCATAGCTTGGTTTACCTAACCTTGCTTAAAGTTGGCTCTACGCAGCGCTAACCTGACTTCTGTGTAAGGAAAGGCTAACAGGAATGTTCTTAAAACAAGCGAAGGATGTATCAAACGTACCCGTTAGGGTTACCCACCAGCATGAAATATTAAGATCATCAAGATAGAGTCAGTGAATTTCCGCAGTGGTGGAAATGCGGGATGCCTGTTTGGTGAACTCTGCAATAGCGTCTGTGATCGGACCATGATCGGGATCCGGAAAATTGGACTTGGAAACCGTCTCGTTAAGTTCGTGCAAGTAAGCCTGCAAGACGATTGTTGCGTTGGGAATATCCCAAGGAATAAGCGCGTCGTTGGCGATATGGTAGAGTGTAAGCCTAGGACACCATACCGTCAAGTGGATATGCCACTGACTAATCACTCCGTCATATATATATCAGCAGTACATACATCACACAGAATACACATCTTGATACCTTTCCTCCACTCTTCTGCTTACATAGAAGATGAGGGAAAGCAATTGCCCCATGGCTGTGTGCAGACGGAATTCCGGGTCTCCGAAGGTCGACATCCAGGCACAAGAGTCGTAGTTGCTGTGGTAGTGGTAGACCGGGTCCGTGGGGCCATTAGAGGAGCCTATGTCGATCTATACACATCCAGTCAAAATTTGCAGCGGAGCTTGTGGATGGACGAGGTATGCGGTTAGAAGATTCCGTGAAAAGAACGTACACAGGTGATCCCATTCTGATAAAACGCTGCATAATCACTACCAGCGGTGATATTGCGCTTTCAGTGGTATTATACCACATATCATACACAGTCCGGAAGTCGCCCTAGCTTTTAGGAAATAGAACTTTCTTCAACTGCTCGACAATGAATGATTGGATTTCGCCGGAGCCAGAAAAATCGACGCGAGGCTCGGAAACTCCAATATCAAAGTTAAGATATGCGACCTCGATGTTTTTAGTCATGGGAGGTGCGATTCGACCCACTCAGTGGAGCCTCGCAGGCCGAATTCTTCAGCGTCCTAGGAGCCAAGAATACTAGATATGACATCAGGGTTTAACTCGGTGTTCGGTGTGGGGTAGGCTTTACATAGTTCTCCTCGGCTTCCACCCCCTCGCAAGCAGCTTCCCAAAAGCATTAGCCATCTCAATCATAATCGCACTCCCGAATTCGGATCTGCGGCCCCTCTTATCACCCACGCATCTCGGTGATTCCCTACAACAACCACCTCGTCAGGACTCGTGCCGTTGAGTTCCTTTAGAGGCTTATCGGGTTGTGTGTCTACTAGTCATTTGATACATCACACATAGATATAGCCTCTCCGAATCCTCTCAGTTTCCTCAAGGATTCGTCTCGTCTTTATAGAGAATCGAAACTATTCGTCCTTGATTTACCTGTTCGTTTTGTTCCCTGCCACTGCCATCCTTATAGAAAGGTAGAGCTAATAACTGTGATAAGGCTGCAGGCCACATGCTGCGATAGTGAACCTAAATTCAAAATTGATTCCTGGCTATATTGGTGCTAACAAGCGAGAGAGATCTACTCTTCTGGTGTCCAAAGTTCAAAAGAGTCTCGCGAAACCAATCCTCGGCCGAATTCATCGTCGTCCCAATGTTCCTTCAATGCTTCGCCATGCTCTTGACGGCCAATTTGCTGGAAGAGACGATGGATCTCTGGATTTGGACGCCATTCCCCAACTTTCCACCATATCTGGCGAGCATCGCAATTAACGTCTCCAGGGTTTGTGGCAAATGCCCCTGCTCCAGGAATATAATATGCCAATCCCCATGCAAGGTATTCGGGGTAGAATTCTTTAGGAGGCTCAAAGTAGTCGAACACTTCGCGTTCGTCGTCCTCGCCGCCGTCTACATCCCACCTAAGGGGTGACCATAGTATAGCCTGTCTTAAATATGGCATGTTTGCTGCGGCTTTGGCGAAACTTGCAAGAAACGGTCCCAATACATTGTCATTTGGCGATATGCGGAACCACATGTTGCGCCTCTCTTGGAAAGACCTGTCCCCATACGCGATCCTATCCAACTCTTCGTCTTCTTCAGTGGGTGTAACTGGTGGGTATGAAGACTCATTCACTTCGTAGCCGGTTGACCCTCTGCCTTCGCTCCTTGGTCCTTCGAAATACCAAGCCCCCGACGGTGACACCATATGGAACATGATGAAAACCCTTTGGAGATGCGGTCAAGCTGGTGTCGAACTATCGTCAGGCCAGAACAAGGTTTCATCCACTTGAGCGCGCAGCCTGATTTCCCGAAGATGGTAGGATAGGATCCGAAGGCTAGTACTGAAAGGGTCTTTTGATGCAGGGCTAACAAGATTTGGCATGACCATCCAGTGGTCGATGCAGTCTGCATTTATCATGACTTCGCGACAAAAAAAGTTCAACTCAACTCGTTGAAGGGATTTAGGTATATTCGTAGGCGTAATTGCTTTGCCAAAAGTATGCCTTGTATCTCGTCGGGGTCCGTCATACTCCCAGATGAGTAGTTTTGCCGGCTCATCACAACGGCTCGGAGTCCACTCATCTTTTCCAGTGTGGCATTTAAGGTTCTCTAGATTTGGACATCTGGTGGCAAGGTCGATTAGAATGCGATAATCAAGTTTTGCCTTTGAATCTTCATTATTTATTTGAAGAGAGCGAACTGACATCAAGTCAGGGAGATTCTCCGGCTCCAGCAGGTGAGTTCGCCAATGAGCGTGTTCTCGGTGAAGGCAGTGATTACCCAAGCATCGCTGAGGGGGGCTGTGTATCGTAAGTCGATATTTCCCGCAGTTTCTCTCGCCTGCATGCTCCTCTATCATTCTGAGTGTTGCGAAGAGATTTTGAATCTGCTCGGTGAAGATCCTGTCTTTCTTGCGTTGTTCGTCGGTGCTTTCGCGGCAACCATAGTTATTGCTGACCACGAGGTCTGGAAAGGAGGTGCGGAATTGAACGTGTTCAACATAGCGAAGCCGAAACCCGGAGTAATAGTCGATAAAACGCTGCTTATTCACTTCGGTTATGTTGATTAAGCGAGTTCTATACCCTCCTGCATGCTCCTCCGCAGCTCTGCGGAATTTGGTCGAGACATAATAAGTGTTTCGTAAATCTTCGGTGGGAAGATGGCTACAGATTTGGTCGATCAATTCTTGCGGAAACTGGTCCATAGCTCTATGAAAAGAGTCAACTCGGAATCAGTAGCGTTGGGCGGATTTGCTTGTTGGAAGCTGGCTCAAAACTGGGTGTAAGAAGGCTTTGTACAGCACGACTGTTGCCTGTCGGGTGGCGTTTCACCAGAAAACAGGAAAACAATAACTTTAGAGTTGCGGCACAGAATACTGCCTTGCTCGATATACATCACTCAAAACTAACCTATGCTCTGCCAAGAAGGATCAGGCGAAAATACCCTGCTAGCGCCAGCGCTTATATCTCTGCAGGAATACCGAAACTGCGAGGCCAGGGGGCTATTTCTATCACGTGATTGAATGACAAAGTCACGTCCGTCCAGCAAGGCTGGAAGGGCGGGATCATGAGAATAGCGTATATATGCGCGTTGATTATCTCCGAAGGTTTCCGGCACTCTTCTTCCGGGGCCAGAGAGAATATGGTCGAAAAAATGGCGTCTACTTTGACCTTGGCATCGTCACTGTGAACCACAAGACGTCAAACGACTCATGTATTAAGATCTCTCTGATAAGTAAGCACTGGAGGTAGCGGAGACACTGGAGGTAGCAGAGACATTGGTACCGCAGAACCTGGGGCCGTTCGGGTGTACCTCGACGTCTGTCGCATGGGTTTAAGCTCGAGGCCCAGTGGGCTAGGGCAAAGGATTGGTCTAAGCCGAATTGGAACTCACAAGCTCCTGCAGCAGGTACATGGCAGTGCTGTTGTATCTGACCGTCAGTTATTGTTTCTTTGCATGGGCGTTATTTCATAAATCTGTGCTTGGTTAGATATTAGAATATTGCATAGTTTAGAGGTTTGTTTTCTAATACAGAGATGCAAGTTAGTTAGCATGTAGACATCACAAGTCTATTGCAATTGCAATGAGGGGTTCTCAAACGAGGTAATAATTCATTGTGTCTATCTCTCGAAGATGTGCGGCTGAGGGAATCATATCAACCTCACCGCCATCTACACTAGCCTAGTACGGCTAGTACTCACGTGATCACCACGTGATCACCACGTTCTTTATACTCCCAACATAGCAAGAACATGTCTTAGCAATAGGTCTACATAGTAAATATTTGTTAAATTTTAGTATTTATATATGTATCAGCAAAGCTTTTTGAAGTCTTGAACGGATCCCCAACGGTCAGAACGAATCAGAACGGTCGTTGAAACGGTCCCAACAGCATGAAATATTAGGATCACTAAGATAGAGTTAGTTGCTCTCAATTCGTTACGTCGTGACGGACCCCTCTCCTCTCCCATCCACATTACCTAAACCCCCACCCTGAGAATCTCTGCTGCTCTCCGAATCACCTTCCCACTCTTCTTCACCCAAGCAATCGCATCCTCCTCCTCGCCAGCATTGATCTTATCCGTGGCTGCCGGGAAAACAGCAGCCCCATCCCCATTATCGATCCCGGGGGCACTAATCACATTCTTGAACGTCTCTCTGCCTGGCAACCCCCCGGCTGACGCAAAACCGCGTGAGAAATCACGAAAATTGGAATTGACCACGGAGAGGATGACACTGTCATTGAAACCCACTGCCTGTTCCGCGATAGTGGAAATGCGGGATGCTTGTTCGGTAAACTCTGCAATAGCGTCTGTGATTGGACCAAGATCGAGATCTGGAAAATCAGACTTGGAAACCGTGTCGTTAAGTTCCTGCAAGTAAGCCTGCAAAACGGTTGCTGCGTTGGGGATGTCCCAGGGAATGAGCACGTCGTCGGCGATATGGTAGAGGATGAGGGAGAGCAATTGCCCCATGGCTGTGTGCAGACGGAATTCCGGGTCTCCGAAGGTCGACATCCAGGCGTAAGAGTCGTAGTTGCTGTGGTAGTGGTAGACCGGATCTGTGGGGCCATTGGAGGAGCCTATGTCGATCTATATAAATCCCGTCAAAATTTGCAACGGAGCTTGTGGATAGACAAGGAGGGAAGTATGCGATTAGAGGATTCGGCGAAAAGAACGTACACAGGCAATCCCATTCTGATAAAAGGCCGCATAATCACTACCACTTCCCAGCGGTGATATCGCGCCTTCAGTGGTATTATACCACATGTCATACACCGTCTGGAAGTCGCCCCAGCCCTCGGGAAATAGAACCTTCTTCATTTGCTCGACAACCAATGATTGGATTTCGCCGGAGCCAGAAAAATCGATGCGAGGCTCGGAAACTCCAATATTGGTGTTGAGGTATACTGTCCACTAGTCTGCAGTATTCCGCTAAAGAGCGCTATTCAAAGAGTGTTGATACGGTAAACATCAAGGAGACAAGTTGGGCTTCTATTCATGTTAATATGAAAAAAAAGTATGTTTTTATTAAGATATCTGCCAACGCGGTGATCAGTGGTCCAAGTTCTCATCGTACATTACGAAGAACGTATAACAGGGGCGGGTATCCATCTGCCAAGCCGTATTAAAATCCTACGAAAAAAATATATCCACCACACCCCCCAAAATAATAGAGAGGCAAGAAAAGAGGAACTTCCAAATGCCTGCATTCAAAGCCCTGATATGCCCATGGCCCGAAAATCAACTGCATTGCTCCTGCACCTCTCAAGGCTGGTACGGTGGTGGAGCGTCGTCTTCCCCTTCCTCTCCCAACTGCGTGGACGGGGCAAAATGCACGTGTGGCGATGTCCGCCCGTATGTTTCCCAGTTATCGTCAACCGAATGCCCCCCGCCGGGCTGATTCCCGTGAGCCCCAACCGGCACGGTCGAAGAAGGCTCGAACGAGGGATACGACGCGCTGAAGCCAGTGTTGTAGTATGGATAATCGTGAGGTTGCTGGGGCATCGACTGGGTGTGCGATGGTTGCTGTCGGGGAGGCTGAGCCGGGTTTGTGTCTTGGTATCTCCGCCCGTTTGCGATGGGCATTCGCGAAAGCGTCGCCATCGAATCGGCGCGCTGCAGGGGTTGTATCTGCTGCTGGAACTGTGGCGTTGGCTGGGGTAGAGGCCGACGCGGTATTGTGTACGCCTGGGGATGAGGTTGCGGTTGAGGTTGAACATAAGGCTGGGCTGTGTGTGGTCGAGGCTGAAGCTGCGGTGGGTATTGCGATTGGTATTGCGGTTGGTGTTGCGGTTGGTGTTGCGGTTGGTGTTGCGGTTGCGCGTAGTATGCGTACTTTTGTTGTGGTATCATCGGCTGCTCCTGGTACTGTTGCGGATACGACTGTGGTTTTGGGCCTGGGAACGTGTTGTGGCGGCGCTGGTTGGCATCCTCAATCAGCCTCTTCTTCTCGTTCTTGTTCTTGTGGTAGCGGTGCCAGACGTAGCCGCCCACGACTATTTCTAGTCCGCCGAGTAGGACCATGATGTCAGTGTTCGATGGGGCAGGCTGCGAGCGGTCGTTCAGAAGTAGAATGTGGGATGAATGGCGAAAGGACGATGGCGGTGGGCGTGTGGTTTTGTGAAGCAGAAGAGGAAGAGCGACGACGAGTGCCGTGGTGGTAGCATGTTTTCTTCGGCGGTGGCTCAGCCTTCTTCGCGTGCAGCCCTGAGCAGGTGAGCGCGAAGCAATTGGCCTCCGGCAAGTCCGAGCCCTGAGGGGCGGAGTTGTGGTGTGATGACTAACGGCAGGTTTTGCCGGCCCCCGGCTTGACCTCTCGCACCATGGTTCCCGTCTCATCCATGCATTTTCATCACGACCGAGCCCATCATGTCTCAGGCATTTCTAGGTCAGTTTGTCGTTGGCCATGTCAATGGCTTCTTCGGTCGCTCAGCTTCTGCAAGCCATATCCGCCCTCGACTCGCCGTTTTACGCCTAGAGACTGCCAAAATGCCCTCGCTTGCTAGCTCCAACGAATGTGCCCGCTGGGGCTGTGCAAATGCAGCACCAGCTCCATCGTGTGCTGTGACCGGCCGCAAAGTCGCTAGTTACAGGCTGCATATCTTGGCCTTACAATCGGTCGCGAACGTGACGCCCTTCTTTCCCAGCCTGGACGAGATGGATGGAGGGCATCCAACTACTCCCCGCAGCTGATGGCGCGTTCTTCGAAGACTTCTCTGGCAAATATCGCGCTACTAAAGAGAATCAGCTTGCCAAAGAGAACGAATTGTGCACTCGGTGTCGAAGTGTGCACTGGTCTGCATTTGCCGTTGAGGAGTTCCACAGGGATTTGCAAAACATCTGTTCAAGCTTCAATCCTATGGCCAACTCCTGATGTCTACATGCCCATTATGCCGATTCTTTATTCCGGACCCACAGAGACGCTGCATTAAGCACAACTTCCTGACTGCACGCCCATCACCAGTACATTACGAGAATAGGCCCACGAAGCGAAACCTACTCTTCCGTCGTAGAACCGTTTTGAGTGATGAAACCATGACTTTGCAACTCGGTATAAATCATCTATTCAGTGACCTAGACGACTACTTCTCTCTACTTATCAACCCTATTGCTATTGCTTACGGTAGCGTTAAAGATTGGCACTTATTCTATAATGTGGAATACTATGGAATTTGCCGATCAAAGAAAGTGGAGAACTTGAAGGTGTTTAAAGTCATTGATTGTACCTCCAGAATGATTACGCCAGCACCGAAAAAGTGCATGTACGTGGCCTTCTCATACGTATGGGGATCAGTATCTACACAAGTTCAACCACTCCCATCATTTCCCACCAACCATCGACAACGGCATTGCTGTCACTCTTCACCCTAGGTCCAAATTGTTATGGGTGGACTGATATGTAAGGTTTCTAGAATAGTGATCTCTAGAGAAAGTAAACAAGCTCCTACAATGTATCCACCAAAAAAATAAAAATAAAAGGGAGATGTTGGTATTACAGTGGATTGCACGGTATATAACAATGACTCAGAAGGAGGACTGGGTGGATTAAGCGAGCGATCCGCACAGGCATAAATATACGGCCCCGGCAATTTAGAAGGAGAACACACCCGAGAATCAAAACCTACAATTGGCAAGCTAGCAGAGGACTTCGACGTCGCTGCTAGCCCTTGCTACGTAGAAGATTCGTGGTCACAAGCAATCCATACTCTTTCTACCATACCCTTCCAACCGTACCCTGCGCTCTTGCACCGCCGTGGATTAGCGTTCTGCGAAACCCACGGGCAGTCGATTAACAGCGTCTATAGGACCTTCCCATTTCACGGGCGGGTATACCGACAGGAGATGTACGACCATATACGGCAGATGGGACGCATTTACTCCGAGTCTGAACTCACGTTGATTGCTGCAGCAGGCAATAATCCAAGCTACGGGCTCCCTGGCGTGACGACCAGATATTGGCAACCATACAACCACGTCAGAATAGGTGACCATTGTTCAACTTCCCTCGGTCGACGACTTTGCACTCTCACGCACAAAATAGGGCAAACGAGCGCGGGCTTATCAGGAAGCCTGTTTAGCGAAACGAGTGTTTATTTTTACCAACTGACAGGAGTCTTTCGTCAGCGGGAGCATATACTGTGCTGAATCTATGCGACCAAAAATTGGAGCCGGGCTGGGAAATTGTCAAAATACAAAAGACAAATTTGACTCCGTATCGGGCCATCGAAGATTACACAAAGCGAGATCTGATCTACGAAATGGATGCGCTCAATGCCTCATTTAGCGTACTACAGTCATTCGAAGATACCAATTATATGTGGGACGTGCCAGTCACTTGCTCTCCGTACTTGGGCCACATATCTTTGAGTCTGGGCTGGCGTCATTTGGAGCTTGCGATCAGGCGTCCCGGTTCCCCGAGCTATTTTTGGGCTAGGTGGAATGGACCCGCCAGTTCAGGTATCCAGATTTTCTCATCGATGAGGGTTGTGAGATCAACATATGCTCTTTACCGTCACCATTGAGCAAGAGCTGGCACTAGCCTCATGAGTATAAAAGTTACGCTTGTGTTCAAACTGCTCTTGTCCCGGTAACCGACGAAATATTCCAAATTTTATCATGGTTGAACTACATCGTGGACGTGGTATGGGAATGGGCGCAGAGGAACCAACCCCGATTTCGAGAATCGAAATCTCGATACCTAACTCTGCGATTCTTTCTGAGATGTTAACTAAATTGTCATCGCTCTCGGACTCACTTTGTATATTTATTTTAGCGTTGTAACACCTAACATGAGCAATATAACCAGAACTACCAACGTGCCACGCTCAACTTGATATCAAAGAACGAGATGTCACGACTGCGGACCCCTGTGTTAGCCTGTCCAGTATAGCCCGCCTAAGCGGAAAGCGTGTGGCTGTTTCAACCAACGCCCCACGAGTTCTTGTCGGCAACTAACCGATGATCACTCGGCGGAATGTGAATTGTGGGGCCCCCACTGCTATGGTACTTCCGCATGTCGGATTTTTACGGATATGGGAATCCTTGCATACTTAGGTGCGCGTATGGATTCATTGGATGAGGGTCGGCATCCGCACTCACACTCGACCCGAGTTTGAACTTGATGGGCGTTCGAACTGTCCGCTCAAGCACTCTGGGAGTGTCAATCCACAAGGGAGCCATGGTCTTCCAGCCATCCGAGCTGTATACACACAAGATGAGTGCGATCATTACTGTTGTGAACAGCCAAACTACTTCTAAGACTGCAGGGCTAGTATGAGATAAGGCAGGGGTAAAGTCATCTCCTATGAGGAAACTGCGTTGATTGCTACGTCCGGAAACTATCTAAATCCAAGTTTCGTGGGTCAATTTTAAGTTTTATCGTCACCTGCTTCGTCATCGCCCGTGGGATGCCCAACACACGTCAAACCAACCTCCGGACACCCAAGGCGTACATGGACTATCATTGGGCGGCGGAAGCTTCCCCAACGAAGAAACCCTGGTTCTCTCTGGTGGTGATGATTGTGCACGTCGAATCGGATTCAATCGGAGAGTTTGGTTGGGATTTCGGTCTTTGCCGAATCCTATCTACATATCGTGACCCAGCCTTTTTTCATACCATCTTCAAGTGATTCCTCCAATTTTCCATGTACCGCTTTTCTGAGTTCGCACTCGAATTCCACACTGTTTTCATTGTCGATGTCTTTTCCTTTGCTCAACCACTATCATATGAATTAGCACTCGTCTCTGGGTCTCTGAGCATTTGATTGTATATCAACACCTTGATTCTTATCGTTGTTTATCCAAAGCCCTTCTACTGGACTCTTCCAAGGGAGGATATCAACGCGGCCCTTTGAACTTAAATCTATTTCCTAGTCGTAATGACTGGTTTTCAAGCACCTTTCTTACTTCTGTTAGATTGGCATCAAGCGTCTGCGCGCTAAGCAGGTCCAATGTTCTCACAGTCGCCTTGCGACAGTGCCACAATGCTCAGTACGTCATGTCATTCTCTCGCAATATGCCAATCGGCTAACACCACAAAGCTGAAGCGCTTCAGCCAGCGATTGAAGCGCCAGCCAGCGATTGAAGCGTCAGCCAGCGATTGAAGCGTCAGCCAGCGATTGAAGCGTCAGCCAGCAATTGAAGCGCCAGCCTGCGAGGTGACGGACTTCTTCTGTCTCAAAAAAGACAAAAAGCTTAGCCCGGAAGCCATTGGGCGTATACAAGCCGGATACACAGTGAGAGAATCCCAGAGTATGTTTCGAGTATGTGCATTGGAGGTCTGATCTGTTGAAACCACAAAGAGTTTTACCACATGGGTTGTGGGGTGCTAGGAAGCGGACAATTGGGTGACCATTCTTGCGATTGTAAAGTACTTGGCCTTAATAGTGCATCAAATACGGCTAAGACTGACGCAGAGCAGCAGGTCATAATACCCCTGCTGGCTTAACTTGGGTTCGTGAGTATCACGGAGACTCGCATACCAATAGATGCTAACAATGTCAACAGTCGCGAAGAAGGGTCTCGGCAAGGGCATGTGGACTGTCCAATTCGACAACATCACGGAGATATTACATGTATATCACCCTTACTCAATCTTCAATACGACGTTGGAACTCATTCTGTCATTATTCAGATATTCTACTGGGGTGAGCTTTCTGTTCTGGTAACCGCCTTGCAGTGTCTTCCAATCAGTCTGCCCTAGAGACGCTAGGACAAAATATATCAGGACAGGTGCGTCAACCAGCACATGAAAAGCTGGATGAGCTCTGTGGTGGGCATTTTCCTCAATATAGTGCTAATATGCTTGCCACTGCGGAGGCTCAGCCATCTGACAATGAGGCGGTACAAGAGAGCGGGAGTCGTGCTGATGTTCATGATTGGTGGCTTGTACGCTTTGCCTCCTCTTTCCCTATCGCTCTCGCTAATATATCTTCCATGAGGCCACTGTGGGGTTCCTGCGTCAGAAATGGATGATAAAATTCACCAAGAACAAAGGCCCAACCTGGGGGACTACACGTCCATTGGCTACTTCTCTACGCTAGAAGTCCATGTTGGTATTATCCTCGCTTGTCTCTCATTCTCTGCATGCTCCAGTGGCGCCTCTTTCCATCCACCGAATTTACAGTAAACTACTCTAAGAACTAGCTCCCGCCCACATATAAGACTCTCAGGGCACAAACTCATTCCGCCCCCACCGCCACTCCATCGTTGGGATACCAACAAGCTAGGGAGCTAGCATGCGAAGTCCGAGCCGTGACCGCATCAACAAATCTTCCGACGAACTCCTCCGTCACGATGATAGGCTTAACAGTCCCGACCTAGAGAAAAGTGGCTTAGATGTCGTCGAGAGAGGCGTGAATAGAACACATCGAGCACGGGTCCTCACACAGAGCCGACGCCATCTGTCTCCGCTACAAACATCGCCCGCTACATACTTGAGAAATAGAACACGGAGAATATGATCACATAATAGTGCGATGTCGTTCCAGGCGCATATCGTCACTGTGGGGAAGGCGTTTACTGGGATGAATGGCAAGGATCTAGAGGATGAAAGGGCGAGGTTAGGGGAGAAGGTCTTGAGCTACAATGCACTGAGCACATGTCCCCCAGGCGTGTGCAAAAAAGGAAGAGAGGAAAAGGGGGCTAAGCGGAAAATAGATCTGGAGAGGGTGAAACGGTAATTTTGCTGCCTGAGCAGGAAGATGATACAGGACAAGGAGCAGAGACAGTGGCAGAAGCAGGAGCCGGAGGAGGAGCAGGTACAGGGCCGCAGAGGTCAGGATGAGGATGAGGGTGGGGATTAGGATATGGATGTGGTGGAGGATGGTTTTTTGGAGTATATTGGCTAGGGTGTTTTTGATGCGTTATGAGTGCGATGGATACACCATTGGATAAGGTTTAGGCAGTGGAGGATTTTTATTGGACGGGCTTACGAGCTTGAGATCGAGACTAGGTATGTGGAAGTAAACACCTCGGAATTCAGGATTGAGATACGTTCAATATGGCCCAGGATGTGCGTAGTGGTTATGGAAATGTTCTTCCTAGACCTGATGACGTGGTGGGAGACGATACTACTTGTAACATGCTCTCTACTACTCCAAATCGTTCCCTACATCGTCAAAAAGTGAAAAAAAGATCATCTGTCTTAGCGTATCCTTGAAGACAGAATGAGAGAACAGGAATAATACATACCAGGTACTTGCTTCTTCAAAATGGTGGGGTATACATAAGTGCTTCTCTGCTTGACATGGCCCGAATGTGGCATGATTGCGGATTGTCATTTTTGGCATATTTATAAGAGAAACAGGACATATCAGGTAAGAGTTGAATGTGTACAGCGCCATGTTGTTATATCATAGGATATGGGAGTGTCAATGAAGAGGAAGGGTGAGAATTGCCGGGTATACCTGGCTGGAGCCGAGGATTGTGAAACGAGCCCATCTTCGCTCGACGACAAAATCAGCACCTGCACTCTCATCACGGTGTCCTCATGTTTGACATTTATCTGAGCGTCGGAACTGATTGAGTTGCGTATGTGGCATGGCACTATTCTACGACGTCGCCGATGGCGCGTAATGTCGACTTAGGCATTCGTCGCTCGTATCAACACCAGCAACAGCATCGTGGTTGTCATCAGCTTGTTAAGCCATTTCTTTCTCTACGGCAATGCCACCGGACTGGAAACGACAATGGACCATCAACATAGATAAATGCAAACAAACTTATGCTTCGCTATGCTCGCTCCTCACCATCGTTTAATAAAACTACAAATTACCACCCATTGCCTAAAAGGTTTGCAGAGAAAACCGCCATCCACTACCGAGTCTTCTCACTTCATGTCGCCAATCATCCCTAGCAATAAAACACTCCAATCGTGAAACACTATGATCGGTACGAAGCGGTGCTGTATGACGCATTGCTGTGAAATGACACAGTTCCATGCGAAGACCCCGAATCCAATTCGAATGGCGTTACTGTCGTTATTGCTCCAGCAGTGCCATTCTTGTACTCGTATATGATTGGCCTCCCCGCATCTTCCAGTTCATCTTCCCACGGTGGTTGTCGGTCCCAGTCTCGCTTGCCGTCCTGCTGCATTCGGAATTTGATTTCTCTAAGTTTTTGGTGTTCGACATCTGACGAGAAGTAACTCCGATTATCAAGCGACTCGACGATCATGATGATCTTTCTCAGAGCAGCGCTGGACTTCCTCATCTTGTCCTTTACAACGTCTCTGTTGTATTCTTGGACATCTCGAAGGTTCCATATTTCGACGTCAAGGGCGTATCGATAGCGAATCAGCTCGCGCAGGTCGCGGAGTTCCTCCTTCGTGGCTAACTGATTTTTGGTTCGCGTTGTGGGGATGTCGCCTGGTCCAGGCTGAGGGGGTGGTGGTGGGACGTCGTCGCTGATTTTTACGTTGCGTCTGAAGAGTTTGGCGAGACTGCCGTTCGTGCTTTTGTGTTTTAGACGATGCATTGTAATGGTTTGCGCTCTACTGTTACCAAGGTTATCATTAGTGAGTACGATGATTAGCACATGAGGCCAAGGAATATGACTTACTCTTTTTTCCACCAGGATAAACAGTCTTGTTTAACGGTACTTTGAGAGCTCTTAGCTCTTGTCTACAAATCGACCGATAAGAAAGTTCTGCACGGGTATTCCGGCACGCACTGCTGCATGTCACGAAATTATATGATCTAAAGGGTGGGTAAGGAGGCAAGGTTATGGTGTGGTGTGGAGTACGCCTCGGAACGGCACCTGCCAATGAATTTGTGTTTGCCTTCTGATTCGGTGTGCAGTGAGCCCGGCAGAATTCCTTGAGCCAGCGGGCTGAGGTGAACCGCTGAAGGCTGAGGCTGAGTATGCATCGAGAGCCAGGGACTTGTTTACGGTAAAGCGCGGGCCTTCCCACGCCATTCGTTCTCTCTCCTATTGGTTGGATAGCTTGCCGCAGGTGCATGAACTTGACCCTGGCCTGTGGGTGGCTTGATTCGGGAAGCTAATGAATTCGCTTGTGGAAGGCTTAATTGTTTCGCAAGGCAAAGTCCATGCGCCCAAACTAAGGCTGCAGCCACAGAAGGCGGATGAGTCTGATGACCATGCATGGCCCATCCCACGTTGATTTTGCTGCACACTGACCTATCAATACAAATCATACGACTCAGACGACCCATCCCACTTCCCAACCGTCTCGACCTTGTCCAAGGCCTCGCCCACTGAGTTCCCGATGCGTTGGAGCTTCGGGTTGATGACTAGTCGAATCTGCCCGTAGCCAGGCCTGGCACCCTGCAGCAGATTCCCATTTGAGCTGGGCAACACTACCAAGACTCTGTAATGCTCTGAGCCGACATCCAACCAGAACTTTGCCGCCTGGCCGACAAGGCTCTGAATGGATCTTTGCTGGCTGTCATCCACAAAACACAGTTGTTGGATGGCTCGAGAAATCTCCCTTGTAGTTGCGGCCAATGATTGGCTGTATCCGTCTTTGCACCGCTGCATTTCACTAGAAATACTGCCCATCTGCTCAAGAACTTGCACACAGTTCTTAATCTTCTGATAGCGCCAGGCTTCAGAATTCTGGGTCGGGTGCGGCCAGTGTGAGAACTCTTTCGAATATGGATCTGCAATTGTTTAGCGCAAGGTTCTCTTACACACAGAGTGCTACTACCTTGACCAAACTTGCTTGTCCAGTCGCGATGCATTGTCGCCCCCTCTTCAGCAAACACCTTGAACGGAGTGAAGAAGATTTTCTCAAAAAGAATGGTCCATATACTAGCCTGGACAATCTGTTGCTTTAGTTTTCGAGGATTTGGGGATCGTGCGATAACACTCTCGGTGTATGGCCAGTGTTGTTCGTTTGCCTTCTCCCACCGAACTCTTGATACTTCGCGCACAGCATTGGCCAACAGCTCGAATTGCTCGGACAGCTGTGGATCCGTTAGACCATCAATGTGTTCTCTCTGCGTAAGCTCGCCTTTCAGATTCTCTAGCTCCATGGCCATATTCGACATTTGGGCCTTATAATTCACTTCTAGCTGCTCTTCCCTTCGTGCTGCAGATTCATGGATATCTCGCTCTCTCTGCTCAAAGTATTTCTGCTGGGATGCTGTTTGAGCTTCGTATGTGGCAGCGTTGAGTTGTAGTTGCTCGTTCAGCCCGTCAATCATTTGCCTCAACGATTTTGCTTCCTCTCGATAATGATCCTCGAGATCCCGTCGGCTCATCCTTGCTTTTTCAATTTCCTCGTCTCGCGCATACTGGATTTTCACATCCTGGCTTTTTTGCATGTTCTTCATGTCCTTTTCGAGTTTCTCGTTCCGAAATTTGAGCGAACTGGATTCCTGATAAGATTTCTCCTTTGCTTTTTGCAATTCCCGCTGGTTCTTCATCGAGAGGTCTATCATATCCTCACCCAGTGCTGTGATCTTTTTCCGAAGTCGCCTGGACTCCTCCTCCTCGTCTTTTATGAGCTTCAGTAGTCTTTCGATCGTCTTCCTGTCTTCTTTGCTTGCTTTCCTTAAATCCGAAAGCATGGTCATATCCTCCTTATGCTGCTCTAACCAATTTCCCATTCTCTGTATCTCCACCTGGCAGTCGCGGTAACCTTCCACCAATTTTCTGGCCATGCCCCGCATCGTATGATCCGGCATTATTCCTAGGTGTCGATACTCGGCTGCGACATCCATCATGTAGGCGTTGAAATCACGTACTTCCTCCGAGACGGCCTGTTCACTTATCATTAGCGTTTCCTTCAGTCCTTCTGGCCTTCTGCATCTACTTACAAGTGTGACCGGGGGTTGCGATAGATTTTGGCTGTGTCTGTATTGAATTCCCGCATCATCGGTGCTTCGAGATCGTGAAGGTTGACGCGGGGTTTGACTGTGGCCTCCTGGAAGGATAATATTGTCCCGATAATGTGGAGAGTGCACCGATCTCTGTCGGGACAAATTTTTTTCGGAATTGTACGCTGGGGGCTGATTGAACGTCAAGGCTCCATTTGCTGCGATTGCCGCGCTTTGGGCCATTTGGAGGTTATTCTGAGTGATGGTTCCATTCTGAGGCTGGAAGCTACCTTGGGAGCCATCATTGCGTGGCTTCTTCGACTTTTTGTCGGTGAAGGCACCGAGTACTTGGCTGATGGTTGGCATTTTGGTCGAGCAAGTTGAAGGTTGTGGAGGTCGTTGGGTAAGAAAGTAGCCGTGTTCTCTCCGCCCGGCAGTTCTCGAGGATGCCCGCCCGCAAACATTGGCAGGCTCAACTTACGGGCATGGACTGCGTACACCCCACACGCAAGTAGTGCACCGGTGAACATGCGCACGGACGGCTGAATGTGCGGATTCAGCTAGGCGCCAACCCGCTCAATTGTGGCGCACACTATGTTGAGTGGCTTACCAGGATCTGGGCCAAAATCAAACATACCTTCCGGTCCTATTCACATCCTAGTGAATTACTGCCATGACGGACCAATCGCGCACGAACAACTCACATGTGGTGAGCTCAGCCTCGCCTATGAGTCTGCCAATATTTCGCGAGACGATGGCCTAGACCGATAGCAGTGACAAGGGCGGTTGAGCCTCATCGATGCTTCGCGGAGACCTTCCCCCGCCTTTTCTCAGCCTTTTGTGATAGCAAGTGCTTCCTTCCTTCTCTACCCTTCAAACACTTGATGTGACCCGAGAGCCATCCCGATGGCGACTTCTCCGCCTCTGTATCAACCGGATCGAGCTTCCGAAGCAGCAGCGAGTTTTCGTTCTCCCAGCCAGACAAGAGCTGCTTCGGCTCCACCACTTCCGTCAATATCGGTACCTATCCAAGAAAGACGACTGGTTATTGCACTTGACTATGGAACAACCTATACTGGTGAGTTGGGATGCAGAATCTTAGCTTCGAGACGCACTAACCTCTAGCAAGGAATCGCCTTCGCGACTCCCCTCGGAGACCGCTTCACTCTAAACGAAATTGACGTCAACAAGAACTGGGGTATCGGCCAAGCCAACATATCCAAGGTGCCTAGTGTGATATCATACTCTGACCCTTCGGAGTTTGCAGAGCAGCAATGGGGCGAGAGAATAAGCCCAGACGCTATAGCTATGGTGCACACGAAACTAGAGCTTGATTTCCAACCTGTGCTTGGGGAGCTAGACCTCATTCTTGAGTCTCTAGACGGCATGCAGAACCTCAATTTCTCCCACGTTAAAGCCTCTGGAGGCGACCCGCCGTATACGTACAAGACCGCGGAGCAGATCGTCACCGACTACCTCACAAAGGTGTTTGAGTGCATGCTGCAGGCTGTCAAGAAAATGACAAAGACGTTGAGGGAGACCATTTCAACCGATATCACAGTGACTATACCCACGGTATGTCTTCGTTCCTTAAGTTGCTTGCCCATGGTGCTAATTGATGTGGTATTCAGGGCTGGTCTCCAAAGGCTATGAACTCCACATATCGGGCTCTCACCCAAGCAGGGTTCAACCAGAGCACGTTTCCCCGGCTAAAGGACGTCATTTTCGTTACGGAACCAGAGGCTGCAGCGGTGTTCACAGCTAGATGCGAGAAGCTAGCCATGGGGCGAGACTTCCTTAAGGTATTTATGCAATCCTACAATAGACGTCACCTGCTTACATTTTGGCAGGAGAGGGAATGCTTTATTTTGTGTGATTGCGGTGGTGGTACGGTGGTGAGTATTATATTTCCAACAAGCCGCTTCATGCAAACGCTAAATAACATAAAGGATGTTGTGTCTTATCGCGTGAAAAAGCTCCAACCCACTCTTGAGCTTGAACAGATTGGCCTTCCCACGGGCCGAAAAGCGGGCTCAATCTTTATCGACCGACAATTCAAACACTGGCTCCGCGGTCTGATCGGCGATGCCAACTTCCAACTTCTCGACCCGAACGCACAGCAAAACAAGATTGGATCGCATTCCACAGAAGGGCGCGCAATGCGAATTCTAATGAAGGAATTCGAGACATTGAAAAAGACCTTCACTAAGGACACGCCAGACATGCACATGGAGTTGCCGTATCCACTCGAGAATCTGACGATTCCTGGCAGAGTGGACGGTGGTGAAATCACGATCACAAAGTAAGACCGCCTCGACATTCTCTTAGCTGATTGAAAATCCGCTAACGTGATGCAGTCACACGATGCGTTTATTCTTTAATGTATGCATAGCGCAGATCTTCAAACTGATCAAAGGACACATCGATCAGATCGATCGAATCGGCGCGCGAACAAAGGTCGGTAGTTGTCGCGATTACGTGTGGCCGACATGTACTAATATCCGATCCCAGAATATTTTCCTTGTCGGCGGCTTCGGCAGCTCGCAATACCTTCGCGAAGAACTCGACCGCACCTTCCGCCTACGCCAAATCCAACTCCGTAAGCCTGACGAGTCCTGGACGGCCGTCGTCCGCGGCGCTGTCATCTGCGGCATTGAGAAGCAAACCACGCAGAACCTCGTGAAGGCAACATCATGCCGGCACAGCTACGGTGTCAGTGTGAGTCTACTATACTCGGATGTATACCACAGCCAACGCGACCGCGTTATCGATGGGGTGAGCAAGTTGCCTCTCGCGTCGGAGCAGTTACTCTGGTTGCTTAATAAAGGAGACCTGGTGAGGAGTAACGCGCCGTTGTTGGGGGAGCAGGATATCACTGTCTCGTTCAAGAAGACGGAGAAGAGGGTGGGGCAGACGACGATTTATATGTACTCTGATGATACGTTTCGACCAGAGTCACTACGAAATTCTCGAGACGGTATGTGCCATCACGCTCTTCTCCCATCCCTTGCACAGGTATAATACCTCGTAGCCAATGCTAATTGTACATAACTGCAGAATTGACCGTCGCCCAAGTTATGCCTTACGACCTCACCACCATACCTCTAGAGAAGTTTGAGTATCGAAGAGGTCCAGATGGGAGAGTTTATTACGCGGTACTCAAATTGAAGATGGCGCTCGAGGGGGAGAGTCTGGGCGCGGAGATATGGTGGAAGGATACCCTGCTGAGTAAGGCGAGTAGTATTGTGTATTAGCGTTGCAATTGTAAAGGTGCACGGAGTTTCTCGGCAGGTTGCATGGACGGCGTGAGTTTGCGGGTCATGAATGGAAGCATGGGTGAGGTGAAGTGCACGGCTCGCACGAGTAGTCGTCGCTAGTGGGTGTCAGGGTCCGTGTCCTTTCGCTTACCATTGTGATATCCATCATTCATAGAGGTCATGAAGAATATCAACCTCAAATTCATTACCAGTAGTCAAACTCCAAGCGGGTAGACAAGACAATTTCAAACTAGTCTTTGCTAATAAAAGAGCGATTTTCCTCACGACCACTTCTCGACTCAGCCTTGCTCCAGGGCACCATTTCAATAAAAGCAAACACCCTAGTTGAACGCCTGCAGGTTATCGTATATGCATGTCGGATGTCGCTCGGTTAATGATTGGACGCCCGAATACTGGGCTAAAAAGAAGGCGACGAGGCTTTCCTTGGCGCGGCAGCCTGCAAGTATCCCACTCGGTCAGCGAATCAGATCGAAGGAGGAAGCCACCAATAATTGGCGCGGGGAGGGCAGCCTCACGACGACGGAACTGCGAACGCAAGGAGGGACGAGTGTGACGAGAATAGCACAGCCACAGCGCTTTGGGTAATTGTAATTTTGACTAACTCCCGAGGTCAAGTTAGGGGGCTCAGCCTCTGACTTTCTTTCTCCTGAAAGCCTTGGGGCTGTCACTCTTTTCTTCCTCAAAAGTTCTGGAGGAATAGACCCGGGGATCCATCTTACCAAAACCACCACTACCAACACCGCCCTTGGCCAACCTCCCTCTGGGAAATCCCTTCTACAATTCCACCATGCCCGAAATCTCCACAAACAAAAAATACACTATAACCTCCCCGCTCCTGGGCCCCTCCAACAACCTTGCTTCCACCCTCGACACCGACACCGTAATCGTCGAAACGTCCAATCTCAAAGCATCGCAGCAATGGTACTTTACCTCCACGCCTCTAGATGGGTACTACCGCTTCCACACATCTCAGAAGGGCGATAACTACGCGCTCGACATCCGGGGCTACGACGGCGTTGACACCCTGAGCATACACTTCCACGACGTAGATACCGAGGGCAAGATGGTGGGGCAGTATTGGACGATTGGGAGCTGGAGCGATGGAAGCGCGCGGATCAGTAATAATTTCACGGGCACAGATGTGCTGCTTGATGTGGAGGCGCAGAACGGTGGGTGGGCGGCGAGCCTCGCGAACGCCGATGAGACGAAGCAGGGTCAGAAGTGGAGTTTTGGCATTGTTGGGGCGGAAGCCTCGCCTACGGTGAGCGGGGCGACAGTGAGTGCGACGGGGACGAACAAGCCAACTGTGTCGGGGAGTGCGGCGACGGGGAAGGTTTCGGGGACTTTAATTCCAACATCATCGTCGACTGCGGTGGGCGGTGGCGGTGGCGGTTTGAGTAAGGGCGCCATTGGGGGTGTTGCTGTTGCGGCGATTGCGGGTGCTGCCTTTTTGATCACGGCAGGTGTATTGCTTTGGAGGAGGAGGTCGAGGCAAGGGTATAATCTCCCGAGCCATCAGTTTAACGCCCAGGCGGGATTGAAGGGTTGAGATACCCAATTCCTTTTCGACTTTCCTTTCTTTGAGTCGCACTGGACTGGACCGTAGCGCATAATTTTTCTTCAAGCATTAATTGTTACTGGCGTTAGTCTTAGGGGATTGGCATGGATAGATTCCGATTATCTTCGCAATTGTTTTCCCCATCGTTATATTTCCCTTCAGCTCCATTTCTAGATCGAATGTTCTCTCGAATTCCGTCTGTGAGTTTGTGCGTTTGAGTGATCGATCCTTCTCGCAAGCGAAGTCGATCAGTTTCTTTCTATCGTCTTTCACTTTGATGATTATTTGCTATATACCTAGACCTACACAAATCCTATTCAAGCACACAATGAACTCTTAAAATTCTTCTGGTTAGCATGGCACATAGCTAGTTTCACAGCCATAGATCCCGAAAGGTTGTTGCTGTTTTTCATCGCTACTGTTGATAGGGATCTTACAGCTAGCTGCATAGTGGTGCGAGCACTAGTCGGCAAGGCATAAGACAGTTGTACGGTGTACACAGCGTACGGGGATAGTAGGGTGGGCAACAGGTTTCTGGTTATTGCTCTGCTCATCTATGTACAAACGCGAGCGATATTTAAGGAGGCGCGCCCGTGCACGGGCATCACGTGATATAACCACGTGATCCCATACCAGGCTAGACATACTTTGCGCCGTATCGCTCCTGCGTACGGACAGCTACTTTATTCTTCGAGAAGAACTCCACCTTTATCTGATTCCTAAGACGGCTATGCTTCGATTTGAGGTTATCATATACTCCTAGGAGGTCGAACAACCTGACCGGGTACTTTGCCAACCTGGTTTAATCGCATGCTGTATCAGTGCTGCGTGCTAATTCGAGATGCA
Source organism: Beverwykella pulmonaria (assembly GCA_001599595.1). Lineage (NCBI taxonomy): Eukaryota > Fungi > Ascomycota > Dothideomycetes > Pleosporales > Melanommataceae > Beverwykella > Beverwykella pulmonaria. The sequence continues at coordinate 2,134,321 of BCHH01000005.1, forward strand.
AACTGTAGATAGAAAGAATTCCGCCAATGACCATTTCCACCTATAAGTTTACATAGTAGTTATCGGTTTGTCTATTCAACTATCACTCTGCTATTAGCTTCGCAACAGAGACAGCTTAAATTCGCGAAGCTCCTTCAGAGCGCCGCGGCGCTCCAAAGTTCTTCATGCTTCACTCTTAGTGATCTTGCGCAGCGGGTTCATGCTCCTCATCGTGCCTATCGACCCCCTTGCTCTTTTTGGTCGGCTATTTTCCTTCTTTGCTCCATACGCTTCCACCCTCCTCACCATTCTTATCCTCGGTGTTGGCCTCTGGAGCTGGTCATCCCATGTCATATTCTTCTACAACTTCATCATCCGGACGCTTCCTCTTCAAACTTCCTTGCGGGTGATTTTCCTGTGGTTGAACGACTGGCGACTGAGTGACTTGCGGATGAGTCCCTTGTGGGTGAATTGTTATGTACGTTGGATTGATGAGACCACTCAGAGAAAGGCGTCCTGCAGGGTCTCGTCTAGCCACACTGTTGATCTGTTCGATCTTGCGCGGAGTTAGGATTAACACGAGGTCCATGATTGTAATGCTTGGAGACACGTTGAGTCGCCTTGATGCCCTGATTAGTCGTTTCGTTTTCTTTGAGTATCTTCTTCAGAACCATCGGGTTGACGAGTTGTGGTCTAAGTAATCTAGATCTGTTTCTTGTCAGTAAATCTTCTTTTAATATGTGGTTTGACCCTACCATTCTCTTTGTGTACATACAATACAGCAGTCTTCTTCTCATTCATCTGCTGCTCTTCTGCTTCCTGATTACCAAGCTCTTGCTCATGTTCATTTGGACCATTGCTGTGTCCCTCGATCTTCCGCCTTTCGTTCAACTGCTCAGGTTCTGTGTGCATGTTCGCGCGTTATCGGTCCCGTGGGAAGACCTTTTTGTAGAAGTTTATCGTTGCGACCTTTGTTCGAATAAATTCACTGGTCTCATAAAATCTGTTGATTATTTGAGACCGCCCAGAAAGGCAAACAAACAGGTACTATATACCTATTTGGAAGACAATCAAAGTCTGAATAGGTGGAACTAGCTTTTTGCGTGCAAGACAAGTCTACTCATGTCTCTCCCGAAATCTCAGACCTAGATATCTGTGTCTCTCTGTCTTACGATATCGTCCACGGGACTAGTAGTGGAGCTACATCGCTATCTTCAGATCTAAGACCAAATTGAAGACAATTGGCGAGCATTATGTCGACTTGGTCGCGACAGAGTCTGGTAGACCAACAAAGAGGAAGTAAATTCTTTGAGACATACTCATACACCTACGCATGGAAAAATATTTCTGCAGTCTTAGAATCAAGGACCCCAGACCACAGCAAGATAGCGAGGCCTCACCAACGTACGCTTCCATTTATTCGTTGGATACTAAGCGTAAAGATGCCTATGTGCGTTGCTACATAATATTAGTCAATCCTGTGAAACGTTCTTCTAAAAAGAAGAAGCGCATTAGCTACGTACATAGCTACATTATACTGGCCTGCATGAGACTCACATTTATTAAACGACGCCATATTCAAGTTCAAAACAACCTTCCGTCTCAGACTCAGTAAGACACAAGCAGTGCCCAAAATCTAAGATGCTTGAGCTGCTTCTCCCTGATAGGTTGCTCGTCTGCCAAGTCATGAAACGTCAACTCCTTACTTTCCCGCTCAGTGAGATGCTCTCATGAAGGCTTAAGCGGGAGGATCCTCCCACTTAATATCGATGAGAAAGGTAAGAGTGGGGAAATCCTCAGCGACGTCGGCCAGAGAGGGAAAGCGACATTCGGGGTCCCACGTTACTTTCAAGCTTTTTTCTCCTCACGACTGCTTCACACCACTTTCGCCTGTTCACTTTTGGATAAAATCTTTCGAAGCATTCGTTCTTACTTTGCTGCGATTCTTATATTCGGCGCTTAAACATTCTACCTCACAGCCCCTGCGGCCATTTAAAGCGTATACCTAAAGAACGGACTCTTGTCCCCCAGATCCAACATCTCCTGTTCGGTATACCTAGCCCTGATCTCTTCCTCCGTATGCTCCGCCAAATCTTTCGCCCGCCTTGCATTCTCCCTCGCATACGCTGCCCTCAGCACAAACGTCATCGCAATAGCAGAGCAACACATGGCGAGCGAAACCGAAAAGCCGGTTGTATACTTTGGCTTCTCTCTCGTGAGGTAGATGTTGGAGCCCATGATGCCGCCCATGTTTCCAACGGAAATAAGGAGCGCCATGCCGACTGCGCGTTTGGAGGAAGGCGCGAGCGAGTTTGCGATCCAGGAGACGAGGCACACAAATGGGCAGTAGAGACCTGCGGCGACGGGGAAGAGAAAACCGTAGGTGAGACCCGGGTAGAGCGGATGCGGGATGGCGAGCTGCGCGATGAAGCCGATGGAGGCGATGGAGTAGCCCGCGATGATGAAGGGGGAGCGGGTTTGCGCATAGTCGGACCAAAAGGCGAAGATTAGGGTGACGATGGAGGCGAAGAGGTAGATGGGAATGGTAAGAAGTTGAGCGTTTGCAGCACTGTAGCCGAGACCGTTGATGACAGTCGGTACTGTGGCCGTGAAGCTGTTTCAAGGTCAGTACACAACCTTCGGAGTTCTAAACGAGCGTAATGTGTTCACAGATAGACGTACCCATAGACACCGACAGTGTTGCCCCAGAAGATTACAACAGCAGCCCAGACTTTCCAGTCCGAGAGTCCAGCCTTGATGTGTTCCTTCGCCATCTTATCTTGATTTGTGACGCGGCCGGAGCCACTTCCAGGATCCTCCGCTAACCTATGGACAAGGTAGTCCCGCTCTCTTTGCGTCAGAAAGCTCGCCGTCTCTGGGCTGTCAGGTAGCACTTTCCATATTATAAAGGCGAGTCCGACTGGAATCAGGCCTAGTGGAGTGGAGCACGTATTAGCTGACAATCATCAAGTATAGGGCGAAAATTTGTCCTCACCTTCAATGAGGAAAATCCATTGCCAGCCTTCGAGCCCAGACTTTCCGTCCAGCTTCTGTATGCCGTATGCGAGAAGACCCGAGAAAGCGCCTGAGAGGGTCGCCGCGACGTAGAAGACCGCCATTCTGCGCTGGACTTCGTAGCGACGGTACCAGAGAGTGAGCAGAAATGTAGCCGCGGGGAAGAAACCGGCCTGGACACAAGATGGTAAGCACGGGCTGCGCAAATACGTGAATCCGGCCAAAATACCTCAGTGACACCAAGGAAGAAACGTCCCGCGAGAAGCCCGCCGTAGCTGTTGACTAGTCCCATGAGCCTATTCGGTTTGTTACTTAGTTATGGCTCGGCTTGGGGGAGTCGAAATAGTACGAACGTCATGACAAGACCCCAACAGAACATCAAGATTGTTATCCAACGAGAGGGCCGCATCATCTTCAAAACGATGTTGCTGGGGACCTCGAGAAGCGTGTACGGGACGAAGAAGAGGGTGACGGCTGTGTTGTATTGCAGTCCATGCATGTTCAAATCTTTGGTTAAGCCGGCAACATTCGCGTTTCCAACTGCGAGAACGTTAGCCACGCGGCCCAAAAGACCCAAAGAAAGCTCCAGAATGGAAGAAAAGACTCACTGTTTGACCGATCGAGGAATGCGACAAGATACAAGAGCGCAAGGACAGGCACAAGCCGGTAATCCACCTTGGAGAGAATGCGCCTCCCTTCTTCGTCGCTGACATCAATATTGGCTTCGAGCTCGCCATCCGAGCTCAATTTCTTCTCGCCATCTCCAATGTCCTCGATCTTCTTGTCGTCGCTGAGGACGAGGTCGGATTTCGTGGTGGCAGTCTCCATTGTGCGCGCCCGTGCTGTGAGCTTCGCGTGAACAGCTGGTTAACGAAAGGGAAGAATTTTTGAGAATAGGATCAGACGGTCGGCAACAAGGTCTTTGTATGCCCCGCGGCGCGGAACGGTACCGACATCATCCACGACAGGGAACATGTTTCCGAGGCAGTTGTTGGCCAGACACGGTGTTTTGCGGAGACGTCGATAATCTGGGGTAATTAGTTTGGTGGCGATTCTGCCGGGCGGGGTAGCATCAGGATCAGCGGATGGCACGTGGGGAACCGCTCTCGGTCTTTTATTTGTGGAATTTTGATTAAATAAGGAAGGAAGCCCGAGCAGAGAGTGTTGTTAATTGGATGCCGTCTTCCTAAACATTTGCCGATTGTTGAGGAAGATATACCGCGATAACGGGATGGTTTTGAGAAAGGTCGGGGAAGTTGCACCCGAGCAAGTAGCGTGTTCCTTCGAAGGCAACATTTCGTATTTATGTGCATCGTGACTTCGCTCTGACTCGCGAGGCTCGTCAGTCAAAATCATCCCAACAAAGCTTTGGAGAGCACTGATACCCTGTTGTGGGGGTCAAGGGAGGTATTCTCGGGATACAATTTTTTCTGACAGCTTGTCGCCCAATGTCGTCGGGTCCTGATTGGTCGAACGTTTGTCAGACCTTGAAACATTATCGTTCAAGGCGCCCAGACAAAGGATCTCGGATATCTCTGCACATGGCCCATGACCCGGCTTCTGTGTCTCACGCCGGGCAACATGCCACAAGCCTGGTATTCGGAACAGGTGCTGACCTGCATAAATTTGGAAGACCGCCTGCTAGTCCCTTAACACCTAAGGCTAGCGGGTTTCCCCTATAATTGCCCCTTCTGGAAGGTTCGAATGGGCTTAAGGTATACAAACCAATTATTGTTTTTTTTAATAGATTTGATAGAAGAATGTGCATTTGAGTGAGTAATATATCCACAGATTGCCAGAATAGATTCCTCGTCACATTGTTAGTGTTCCTGTCCACTTTATTATCAGCAGTGAATGTGATTCCCAACATGCGAGCAATTTTCCGATGACTGTAATTTCTGACTCCAAGAATAGGTATATAAGATGTGTATCAATCGCTTCGGTTCTTGCTTCTTTATTCATAACAGAAGGCCTCCACTTACTTTACGAGGCTCTCTTATAAAAAGGACAGGTTGCTCCCAGATCCTAAATCTCACATCTAGCTACGACAAGAACGAACCAGAGAGCTTTATCCACAATGAAGTACAACAATCCTAAAATCCAGACAGTGAGAACTTAGCATAATGCGTGAAATGACTGGATGAGTGGAATAAAATGTGTTCCCAAGCTACAACGACGTAACATCGAACAGATGATAAAAAAAGCTAATAGATATATATCCTTAGTTATGAACTTGCAGAACAGGTGGCTATGTCCAAAGCGTTTCATACATAGAAAGACCGCCAAAAAGATATTAGGCGCTTTCAATTTCTTTAACATCGAATGCTTCGATGTTCGATGGGCTTGGACAAGCCAGGCTCATAGATATTAAAAGGGAAAAAAAATTCGTGGATGTTATTAGGAGATTTTGAACGAAAGCGCATCATGGAAAAGAGAAGGGAGAAAAAAAAAGGAGTAGTGGATAGAATGAAAATACGGGACGAGACATTCTATGCTGAATGGAACAGGAGAGAAACTGCCTTCTATACAAACGATCCAGGAACAATTCCGTGCTACAACAAGCTCAGGATTGAAAATAACCAGTTCATTGATAGATTCCGCTACGGCTTTAAGTGGACGGATTACTGGGACAGCATGGATTTCAGTTTTCTTCGTGTTGGGAGTATATAGAACGTAGTGATCACGTGGTGATGTTGTGACCACCTGGTTATCACGTGATGCACTAGCGATGCTTGGCGGCAGAGGGGTGTGATGATTCCCTCAGCTGCACCTCACGTAGACATATACATGAATTAACACCTCGTTTAGAACACCCCCATTGCTATTGCAATAGCCCTGTGAGACCAACACTTCGATTCACGAACAAGGAAGGCATAAGGAAAAAATTCCATAATCACGTAGAAAGATTGAAACACCAATTTAGGGAGACCAATGGCAACTCGCACTGGGTATGCCTAAAATGTCTCTTCTGTGCCTAGGGTCCGTGGACACCACCAGGCGAGAATATGAAAAATATATCTATTCAACAGAAAGACGCTTTGGGGAAATCGAATTGAAGCTCCCCTATTTTGGAACTCAGATACCAGGACATTTTTCCGTTACGTCGACGACTTCTGTGCTCCTGAGGACGACGGTCTCGTTTGACCAACAAATGAGATGGGAACGCGCTCTGGCAACCCGTGCGGCTACGAGATTGGTACGCCCTTGAGTTCATCGAAGATCCAAATCAACATAATTTTCTGATCAGTCGCATACACAAGCCCGTCACCGGCAATACGCTGTCAGTAGGTATGTGCTGCGGTAATTATTCCCTCTCAATATTTCTAATAGGGTGTCGAATGTACACTGATGGATGTCTAATAACTACCACAATTCTCAGCCCTGTCTGTGAAATGCCAATCGTCGAGAGATAATAGCAAGGTTATTTTAAGCATTTCCGAGGCGTTGGAAAAAGTCACACCAGTCAAAAATGCCAAGGCTTCAAGACCCGGCGAAGGCGCCGGTCGCGTGTTTCCAAGCCCCGTATTTCGCATTCAAGCCCCACAAACTCAGATCCTAATTTCAACATCTCCCTCCTCAAAGTTCACTTCGATTTTCCAAATCTACATCTGAGTATATTATGAGGCAGTGTAGGTATGAAAGCAATACTTTCAACTCTAGTCCATTCTCAATTCTCAGTGTGACTTCCAAATAAATCGAACACAAAGCAGCAGCCTCGCAAAAGGGATGGTCACCCCTGCCAAAAATCGTCCTTTGAATACGATCGTGCCCAAAATACACGGGCCACCTGCATACACGAGATGCGATAGATTACTCACCTACTACGATTGGTTGCACCCCCTGTCGTCAAATATTCGCAAGGCCACGAAAATACCGCCAAGATCAAAGTGACTCTTGTTCTGGCTGGTGAGGACGCACTCGCGCGACCGTAATTGCTTGGAGACGGCACAGCAACATTAGATCAGATGTTTAAAATGACCTCGACGCCGCCTCAGAAACGGGGACACCCAGCCAGCCTTGCGACTTCAACGGCTTTCTTCAGTCCATTCCCGCGGCCCTCGCCAACGACAAAGTCTTAACTGACAGTGTCAACAACATGGCATTCCGCTGCGCACCAGCAGCTGTATGGCTAGCAATTCTGTTCCATACGTACACTGTCCGAGCAACAAGCGCCTTCTGGACTTACACCAGCCGATACCAGTACGCCGTCTCGACTGATTTCTACACATGGGGTACCACCGTGGACTCAATCACATTCACCGATTATTCTCCACGCACCATCAAGCCGAACGTCATCCCAACTGTAGCCGCCATTTCTTCCTCGACGGCACTCTACACAACTGAGAATCTCCAACTCATTTACGAATGGTATCCCACCAACGCAGTTGCGTCGAGCGACCTCGTCCCCGAGACGACGTACGATCCCAGTGCCACGGACACGACTACTTCCACAGGTACCGTGTATTACATGGAGGTTACACTTACACCACCTGCGACGTGCACGTCGCAATTCTCTTTCGTCACGAGTTTGAGCGTTGACGTACCTACCGAAGTGCAAGATCAGATGAAGCCTACAAGCACGGAATTCGAGGCTCCCAGCGTCTATACTTATAGTACGACCACATGGACGGCGTATCCTTATGTTACGCTTCATCTCAAACCGGGAGACGCGCCCATCACCACAACCACTAACTACTATTACTCGTACTATGTTGCTAAGTGCATCAATCCCAACAGCACCAGCAGCACGACTTATAGCGGTAATGGTAACAGTTATAGCTACTGCTCGTACTATGGCGGTTGTAATGTTCTGCAGATCTGGGTTATCATCATTGCAGTCATCATTCCCACACTGTTTCTCCTCGGATTCGTCGAGTCTTGGTTCTGGTTTCGCCGTCTGATGACTGGTCGCGGGGCTATGCGTTTTGGGACTATCTGTTGGATCGGCATCTCACTTTGGGTTCTTTGTTTCACGCGGTTCCAGTCTGCGCGTTCCCAAGATGACCAAAAGCTTCTTCGCGAGAAGTGGAGGCAGATGAGCAGCGGCACTGCGTTCAAGCTATGGTGGAAATGGGGGTTCAGGCATTCGTACCCGACAGCACTACTCGGCGAGTACTCGAGAAACAATAGCGGTGTTCCTGGCACAAGTACTACGAACGGAACAACAGTCCCAGAGATGCAATATGCCAGTGGGATGCCACCATTAGGGCCTCCACCGCCACCTCCAGCCTTCATCAACCACAATGGCATCATCTACATACCCCAGGGCCAGCAGAGTCCCTACGCGCCTCAACCGACAAGCTACCTCAACCATAGTGGCGTGATCTACGTCCCGCAGACCGAAGGCTATACTTCTCCATCGCCAGTGTCGAACTTCACACCTCCGCCTCAAGCATACCAACAACAAGGGTACCAGCAACCCCCATACTATGATGCTTCAAAGGAATTACCTAGCACAACGACCGCAACCGAGGTCTCGAGTCTTGCACAGAGTCCACCGAATCAGAACGTGCAACCGGCGGTGAGCGAGGTATCTGGCATTTCGTCGAGCCCGCCGTCGGGGCAGCAATACCAAGTGCCTCCAAGTGAGGTGGAGGCAAGAGCACCGGGCGATCATTCAGAGTGGGTTCCGCCAAAGCAAAATTAACTTTTGGGTTAACTTCTCAGGGGCGAAGGGGAGGGCTTTGGAGGAACTGGGACATAATTAGATATGGAGAATATTAATTCAGAATAATGAGTGGTGGTGCTGGTTGTTATTAGCGATATGATATCCAATTGTACAAGGGCTGCAGTATTCTGCAAGGTTTCTAGTTTAGTAGATATACTAGATCTTTTATTTGCTGTTATGGAGGTGCATGAATAAGTGTCGGCCGGTAAGCCACATGATGAGTTTCCTCTATGTTCGCTTTCACTATCTCGGCAAGCTCCTAGCGTGCTTGGCAATCACACAGATATTTCTTCGGTAGCTCCTCAGTAAAATGAATGACTAGCATCTATCCCTCTATCAAACTTCGTCTCACCACGACAATAATTTTTGCTATCATAGAATAGAGGGGTATAGTATATGCCTTTAGTATTCAGAGATGGGCGTTTGCGAAGGTTTAGAGTTAGTAGCTCAAGCTCTGAAAGTGATGTGGTAATGTCGAAATATCTCAATATAGTCTCCTCGCTCTCAATTTAGATGGAAATCAAATCCCACCTATCCCCCACCCTAGTCACCATCTCCGTTACGCTGCCCAAAATCTTCCGACATCCTCCCAGGATCTGGAATCCTCGAATGAATTCCTTAGTTCCCCAGTTGCTGGTCCATGTACACCCGCATCTGGTCTTGTCGGAGCGACATATATCAGAAGCTCCGCCAACAAGTATATCGGTAATTGCTATTTGGTCAAGACAGCCTCCACGAGTTCTGTGAAGGGCTTCCACCGCGAGTTAGCCGATGAGAAAAACACTTCGAGGAAACAGTTCTTTTCCTTGGCGCAGGTCAGCCACCATATCCGGTCCAAGTTCTGTTCCGGTTACTCGAGGAGCAAGCTAGTGTATAGTATATATAAACATTTTATCCATGCCAGAGCTCTGAATCCAGCGTTCTGATCAAAAAGGATAGAGCAAATTGCGCTCGGCATCAATACGAAACTAGTGGACTACATGGCTAGGAACTGACTTCTATCTTCAGATTAACGAATCAAATTCCAGGCACCAATTTCACGTTCAGGGGCCACCACATACCCACCGTCAATTAAATTCGGGATGTTTTGGACGAATGGCGAGGCTTGGCAGGCTGCTACCAACAGCGGGATCGAGGTTGACTGCTTTATACATGGAACATTCTTCACGAAATTTCAATTTTGTGTCCTGGACAAGTTTCGGATGAGCAGATTAAATGAGTGTATTGGGGATAATTTACGTAGCAGCTTAACCTTCGTGGCTACCAGAACAGGACAATGATTTTGTCCAGGGAGCAGGAGAGAGGTCGCTACCTTGGGGTTAGCTATTTGACTTTGGGTATTTCTTAAAGCATTAGCACGGCCGCGATACTCCAAAGTCGCTAAAATCTCTGATATGATATTTGGACACTCAAGACTTTGCCCATGGGTTTCCACAAGAGAATTGGTGGTCTGAGAATTCACTGCCTTGGCACATTATGGCGCAAAAAACGAGAAACACCAGTTATGGGGGAACTGCCCCAATGAAACATTCAATGAAGTTCTTTGCAATGGTGGAAATTGAATGTAAGGTGAATGCACAGTTGCCCTTCTTTTTGCTTGATGTCTGCCTAAAGGCGGTTCAACGACAGCAACCTATTACTTATTGAAGGATATACTTGTTCTACAGTAGAAACTACACTGGTAGCTACAACAAGACAATGTAAAGCTAGTAAGACCCTTTACTTTATGGCTAGAATTAACTGTCCGTCCTATGGTAAATGAAAACGTTGAAGTAGGCAGTCGATTTATCGTGGCTGAACGCTTTACCACATTTGCTTAGTGTCTTTTCCTCGGCTTCTTGGACCACCCAAACGCCTACCTCAACTTCAACCTCAACCTCAACCTGTGCGCATCCACACTGTCTAGCTCACCAACATCAACTATGTCAGAAGGACTAAGCATGAAGTAGGTCACATTGTCAGGTAGTAAATACAGTGTTACTGACTTTAAGTGACAGCGCGAATCGGAAGCGGCCACGTGCGGTGGCTATCCGTAATCCCACTGCAATTGTCGATCATTACAAGACAAAGAAGCGCAGGAAATCAATGCGCAGAAAGTTCAGGTTATTAGACCTCCCAGCCGGTATATCATTCCACATTCTATCTACGTCGATGAACTATAGCTGATGCAAGTCACATATAGAATTGAGGAATCGCATATATTATTATTGTGTCAACGAACCTGAAGAAGAGAGTGAAAAGAAAGTGTATCTTACCAAGCGGAACGAAAGACAGTATAGAGTTAAGACATTTATCGGCTTGACTCAAGCCTGTCGCCTAATCCGCCTTGAGTTCAGGCCACTTTACATGAATAATAAACAGATATATATATCTCTTGGACAGGCGAACGAGTATGTCACAGCATTCTTTCCATCTGATGAGTTGGCAGCCAATACCAAGAGTGAGCCTGTGCTTGGGCAAGATTTCGTTGTGGATATCGCACCGCACACTTCCCGCTCTGGACGACGCAAGAATCAATACATGGGGGCTCAAGACATCACAGCGCTTATCCGGCTTTCTCTAAGAGGTAGTAGCCAGCCCTTCCGATTTGAATGTACAGAGAGCGCCTCCGCGACTGAAACAAGCCTCCATAAGCATTTGAATAGATTGGTCAGTGAGCATCGTGCGACTTGGGAAAAACATCTCTACACCAATATCCGAGAGATTCATGCTGGCATTGTGCAGGGTCGCCAACACATCCACATCTACTTGGTTCGCGGGTTTCTCAAGTGGGAGCATACAGTCGATGTTGCCAGGTCCCTGTCCTGGGCTCGATTACATTCATGGGTAAAGACGCTTCTATGCGATTTTGGTTTTCAAGATACTAGGGCTCGGGAGGATGGAAAATTCAGTGTGTGTGTGATCGGTGACAGTAAGCCAGATGACTCTCGTATTTCGCATGCTTTCCGATGGGATTCCGAATCGGGAGGCACGAGCTGGTTCCGAGGAATGCCTTCCTGGTATTGAAGGCGTTTGAGCTGCGAACAAGAAGCCCTGAGGTTAGAAGTCAGCAGGGTGTCTCAAGGGTCTAGTGATGAGAATTTGAGGCAAGAAATCCTAATAGATATTGAGAGAGTGGTTATCTAGATCCTATAGCATTGAGTATATATTTGCAACATTAGATAATATCATGAAGTATATGCAGTAGCTTCTTGTTCTTTTATGCAACAGCTATTCAATCGCGAGAGCTACAGCGATATGCGAACATAGTTTCTAGTAAGCCTTCCCGTGTAGCTGGATTTCTATACGCTTTTCACCTGTTTAAACGATTACAACCTCCTTCAGCGGAGATTACTGCTGGTAGCATAGAGCCTTCAAACTCATGGATGGGATCAACATCAACGACCCAACTTCATATGCATATTCGGACGGTGGCGTTGCAATCCAGTCATCCGCCATTGGTGCACCAGTCACAATTTACAATCCAGAGCATATCGGCTATGGACTCAGAGACATTATGAGTCGGTACAAATGGAGCATCAATGCTGTTTCGGCATGCGTTCCCGTGATGGTCAGAAATCCTGTTAAATGCCGCCCAGGAGGACAGCTCTCATGGCCAAACAATGGAAAAATTATGGAGCTTACAGCAAACGACGGGAGTTGCCCACGAACGGTAAATGCAACCAAATCCCCGGAAGAATTCATCATCATCGTTTCACGCATCTGCAATCAAGGCGCCGTCGGGCAATCAAAGGTTATGTTTGGAGCATCGAATGGCAACTACGCCCAGTGGCTGGCAGCATCAGTTGGAAAAGATATCGGCCCTTCCTATCGTGGGCAAAAATACTCTATCGAGTGTGACATAGATGCCCGAGACGTATTCCGATATCGCAATGTCACGCTACAGGCCTCTCGTATAGCCACAGACAAGTAGGTTTCTCAAAATTTTGCTTTTACTAGGGTACTCTCAGCAGGTGGGCCCTGTATTCTTCCGGGAAATCCGCCAGTCGCAGAAGCTCTAGCTGCGACGGTTTCCATGGGTCCTTATTTCCCAGTGTACGAGATCGCAATCACAGGATGGTTTCAATCTCTAGTCAATGTGATCTCCAGTACAGGAGACTACGGACATAATGTTAATGATTCTATCCGTCGCGGACCTTTCGCTTTCAACGATTCAACAAACGCTCTAGAAGATGTTTTAGGGCTTGTAGGGGCCTTGGCAGGATCTAGAGCTGTTCTGAACATGTCTCTGATCGATAGTACTGGGTCGGCAGAAGTAGTCTTCACGCGTGTCGGCTCGGGGAAGAAATTTGCTTTGGTGTATGCGACGGTGCCGCTATTGTCAGGTTTTATCATGGTTATCATGTTGATAAGAACGGCAAAGAAGACGGGTGGGTATAAGTCTACGAGTTTACAAGACTTAGTGAAACTAGGAATGGATGAATGAACCTCTGTTTTAATAAACCCGTGTTGGGGTTAGGAAATTTTATAGGATCAAGAGTTAAGCAAGAGGGGCTAAGACAGAAAGAGCTACGGTGTTACACGTTATAAATGTACACATAGAAAAGCTCAGCTGCACAAAGAGAATGAATTCGACTATATGAAGAAAAAAAGAGTAGAGAAAGCATAGTTCAACGATAAAAAGTAGAAGTGTACAATGCCTGCAAATGGATACTAAAGTAGACTAGATGAACGACATTGCAACGGCTATGGGAATGAACCGTCAGCATGGGCAAATGCACATATATAATGCGTAGGATAGGCGAATTTCTCGTACCTGCTTTAGCACATCCCTCCTCGTCCTCTCTCCCTCCCTGACGTTTAGTGGCTTGTGGTCCAGATGCCTGAGTGAACCCTACGCTCTTATTTGACCCACTAGCATACGAAGGGTTCAGCGGCAAGTTGCACGACGTGTCCATTGCGTGCATAAGATTTTGACCGGCAACAGCGAGAGATAAAGCAATATAGACTGGCTTACTTTCGCGGAGCATGACGTCTAGAACTCGGTTTATCTGGGACACGGCCGTGGCTGGCGAATTTAAGACTGTTGTTGTGGCAAATTGGTAGCCTCTTTGAACTTCAGAAAGGCTGGGTATAATTAAGCGAGAGCCGAGTGACGAGGAGAAGGGACTACACACTTTTGGAATTGTGCAGACGAATGCTCCACAATATATACAACCGGCTTTCCAGGAAAGATTTGTGAGCCGCAGTTAAAGCAGTTGGAGAGGTCTGATGGCTGATTTGATACTACAAATGCTCTGATTTCTGCAGGATGTGAGGAAGAGGTCGCGAAAGCGAGATCCGCGTATTCAAGGTTGCTTCTTTGCATGGACCCGATGAACAATGACCCTGGACACTTTAGTATAGACGTCGATGAGGAAAGAACACACACCTGTTCCATGTCCTAGAACCCGTTTCACTCCACGTTCAGCTAACCTGGCAAAGAGGTAATCGCCAATGGTAGGCATTATGCTTTGGGGGAAGAGTGGAAAATTGGTGAGTGAAGGAGTACTTAATGGCAAGGAGGGAAGAGCAATGGCGGAGGCCTTTTTGAACCCGGAGTGAAGCATCATGAGAGTCGGTTCGGGTCTGAAATATCATTCTCCAGGACTGTCCCCTATAGACCCGCCATAAGCCGAACTCATGTTTCATCTCCCCTACTGCCAAACATTGAAGTCGTGAAAGCTGAATGTCTACGCTGGATTGGCACCGTGATGTCGTGGCTGGCGGAGAAGCTCATGGTAAGATGGAAGTATTTGGAAAACTTCAAGAATGCGACCGAGGTTCAGGATGTGTGTGCTAACTGAGGTTGGGTAGATGGTAGCAAAGTCGGCCAACGAGAAACGAAAGAGCGGAAAGGGCTAATGGAGGATAGGAAAATGACGTTTTGGAGGGCGGTACCTGAACAGGATGGATAGGGCTGTATTTGGATCATGTGCATTTGGAATTGTCGTTTGAGTGATGGTTCAGAGAGATGCCCGTATTTTTCGGCCCGAGAAGGAGGCATGGCGCGAAAGTATTTGATACCATGTAAGCATGGTCGTTCTACGCGATCGGCGGAACAGCGCACATGGACACTGGCGAATTTTGCGAATCGATCCGTGCACTAATTAGGCGAGGTATTGTGGTTGCGTAAGAAGTGGCTGGGTTACGCTAGTGTATTTAGCGCGATATGGTTAACGATTCAGCAGTAAGCAAACTGTCAAATCATTGTGAATTGGGACATTGTTACTTGAGGCTGTGTATGCAATCATCCCACAAAGCGAAATCTACAGCAACAAACAGTGGCGCTGGGCGAGTGGGATCAGTGAAGATATGAACTGGCAAGGACCTTTATCCTATGCCATTGGTTGTAATTCGTAAGCTGTCCTAACTTGTACTGCAATTTGCTATTCTGCCTGCCATAAGGGTATCGTTCGTGGTATTCATTTGCATTATTCAGTTCCTAAGAAACTCCATCCACGAATTGCGTGCCCTGAAACACGCGTGCTGTCCGTCCGCGCGAGCCTAGTTCAGCTTCTTGTTTCCGATCTGGACAGTTCTGCCTTGGCTGCGCTGGTACTGCAAGTATCCGACGCTTGCGGCAGCAATCACGCCGAGGATCACAATGTTACCTGCGAGATGTTCTGTTAGCCGATACCCATGCAGTGATGCACGGCGTTGTGGCACGCTGTTACACCTACCGAGGATGAATTGCGCAATGCCACCAGCCAGATCAACGAGGCCCTTGAAGAACTCGACGAAGAGGTTGAGGATGCTGGTAAAGAACTGGAAGACGAAGGTGATGGTGCGCTGGACGAGGTGGCCGGCGGTTTCGAAGAGTGAGTAGATGACTTCGAAGACGGACTTGACGAGGTCGCCGAGAGAGTGGACGATTGAGCTCATGGTTGCGGTCGTTGGCGGTTCGAAGCTGTGTATGGTAGTGGGATATCGTACGTGAGGGTTGTGTTTGTTGCCCGTTTGGACTGAGAAATGCGCGGGCGCTTTATATGCGCACTTGCGCCGATGATGTCGCGACTACCTCATATCCTCATTTGCCCCTAGCCTGTTTGCTCTCCCTGCGAAAATCCGTCTGGGGAAGCGCGGTGGCTGGTTGGCGCACTGGTCCGACTGCGATGACGTTGGTTGTGGTGAATGCCAATATCGATTGGGAGCCATGCGTAGCTTGGAGACTGGATGCGCACTCCTGGTCCTTGCGTGGGGAGCTGCCGTGCCTTACGTCATGCCGATCGAAGCTAGCGTTAGCGCCATCTACAGCATATGCCACACCTCGTCCCGCCTCACCCATCACCACCATTGCCAAGCATCATGTCGGCGCAATTCAACAAGCTCTTCGAGAAGGGCAAGGCGAAGGTCAAGGAGTACGCCGGCGGCGCTTCGCACCCTCCACACCAGCAGCAAGGGCAAGGCTATCCTGGCCAGGGCTATCCCAGCCAGCAGCAGTACGCTGGCAGTCCGTATCCTCCTCAGCAGCCCTACCAGCCATCGCCCTACGGTGCGCCTCCAAACCTACAGCCACAGTACCCGCCGCACGGCGGGCCTCCCCCAAACCAGCAGCCGCAGTGGGGCCCGCCGCCGAATCAATGGCAGCCTCCACCCCCGCAACAGGCCTTCTCCCCGCCGCCCATTCCACAGCACAGCAAGCCGACCTCGCCGCAGCCTCCCCCGATCCCCACCAACCGCCCCCTGTCCCACCCGCCTCCTCCGCAGTACGAACCGACGCCACACACTGAGAAGGTATATTGGAAGCCCTCGTTCGACGCATCCACGCCCGTCAACCAAAACTTCCGCCACGAGCTCGGCGCCAATGGCTGGGGCAACAACGAATCCCAGAACTACGTCGACGCTCCCGCCAACTCGTTCCATCACGATGGCCGGCTCATCGTGCGGGCACTGGCACAGACGGGAACCTACACCAGCGCGCGGCTGACCTCGCACCAGACGCTCTCACGGTCCCAGGGCTTCTTGACCGCAACAGTGCTACCACCCTGCGCCGAGGGCATATGGCCGGCATTCTGGATGCTGCCCAAGGACCCCTTTGAATGGCCGACCGACGGCGAGGTTGACATCTTCGAGAGCTGGAATGGCGACTGCGTCAACCACTCCTGCCTCCACTGGGGCGCCTACAATGGCGAGGACTGGAACAAACATCGCGTCATGGAGACGCCCCTTCCGGACATGGCACAGCAGCCCCATACATTTGGCTTTGCATGGATAGAAGAGGAGGGCATTCCAGAGTGGCGAGGCAGGATGATCTGGTACATTGATGGGCAGCCAAAGATGAAGGCTAACATTCCTTTGGGTACGAGGAGAATGGAGGAATTCCGGATCCTGATCAACGTGGCCATGGGCGGTACTGTCTGCAAAGGGAAATTGCCCAACGATGGGTACTACGACTTGGTCGTCAGTGACTTGAAGATGTGTGAGGAGCCTATGGGTGGATGGACCGAGTTTGAAAGAGCTTGGGGAAGTACGCTCGAAGGGAAGCCCATGTAGAGCGACTCTCTTGGCTCGTTTCCGTGTACCGAACCTGCTACTCACCAAATCGGAATTCCACACTTTGGGCGACCTCCTCCGACCAATCAAGAGGGCTTCTGAGATTTTCATACTCCTCAACATCTGACCTGGTTTGTCAGATCATCCAAATCCGTAAAGGAAATGCACCATACGGCTCATGCCGCTTGGTGGAGTTCCGCACCCCATAGCAACCCGCTACGTTCTCCAATCACATCTTTCAAAATACGCTATTTACGGCATATATGCGCATATTTACCATTGCAGGGGTTGCTTCGTAATGTCGGAGTGGAGTTAGGTTGGTAATCCACCTCTATGCTCAACGTACGTAGATTTTTTGGCGTGTCAGCCCCCTCCCACGTGACACTACCGTCACTATTAAAGTGAACAAGAACAGCTTCCGAAAGCATTACTTTCATAACACTGTCCCACTTTGCCGCATCCTTCTGACATCAACTTATTTTCTTTCGTTCAATCTACGTCGAGTTCACTCCTCAACCATCATGCCGTCCGAGTACCAAGTCCACGGCCGAACTCAATACTCTTGGCAGTCTGTTGATGCACTGCAAAACCTCCGACTTGTCAACCATGTTCCAGAACCTACCAACATCCCCAAGGGCCATGCCCTTGTTCGAATTAGGGCAGCAGCGCTGAATGCGCGGGACATGATGGGTATGCCCCAGCAAATGCAACCACTTCCTAGGTTCCCTACCCCTAACCTATTCTTGACAGTTCTCGCCCATGACCCCATATACCCTGGCCCCCACCTGCCAGACCTAGTTCCCTGCTGTGATGGCGCTGGAGAAATCGATGCAGTGGGTGAAGACAGCAAATGGAGGGTTGGAGAAAAGGTTGTCATTAACCCGAATAGCTGGCTGCAGTGGGCATATAACGGTGCCGAAGACCTGATAGACGGCATCGCTGTGGCGGGAAAGGGTGCGGGTGATGTCCAGGGAACGCTGAGGGAGTATGCTATTCTGGTAGGTTACTTGTCTTTGACCGTGTTCCTGCAGCCAGGCTTCGACAAATCATCGCTAACACAGGTTCTGGTAGCCGGACACTCATCTCATCCGCGCCCCCACCCACCTCAACTTTGAAGAACTCGCCTCCCTTCCAGCCTGCATCGGCACCGCGGCGCACGCTCTATTCCATGGTCCGAAGCCCCTTAAACCAGGCCAAACAGTCCTCGCGCAGGGCACAGGCGGCGTATCCTGCTTCGTCATCCAACTCGCGGCCGCCTTTGGCGCTACTGTCATCGCTACGTCCTCTTCAGATGAGAAGTTGGAACAGACGAAGAAAATGGGCGCAACGCACACGGTGAACTACAAGACCCACGAGAATTGGAGCGATGAAGTGCTGAAACTCACGAACGGACGAGGCGCGGATATCGTCGTTGAGGTGGCCGGTGCGAGTACCATCGAGCAGTCTCTCAAAGCCACCGCGCACGGCGGTATGGTTACCTTGGTCGGCTTTTTGTCTGAGAGTAAGAAGAGCGATTTGATTGCAGATATTATCTTCAAGGGGTTGACATTGTATGGCGTGTTCATGTTTACAGCAGAGATGGTGGAGCATGGATGTAGGGTGTTTGAGGAGAAGGGGGTTCGGCCGGTTGTGGGGAAGACATTTGAGTGGGAGGATGCGAAAAGTGCGTTTGCAGAGCTGAAGAGTGGAAAGACGGTGGGGAAGATTGTTATCAAAGTTGGTTAGTAGTAGAGGGATCTGCACTCACCCCGCATTCGCCAATCACTACCATCTCCGCTACGCCATAGAATAAAACCGTTAGTTCAAATTTTCAAACACTTGTGCCAATAGCAGCCCTGAAGTTCTCTTGCGCACAATGACTACGCCTTTTGCGCCCCATTTTAAGTAATTGACTTCTTCGCTAAGTCTCAGTCACAGCCAATAGCTCATCCGTACATGCAGTACGTCTCTTGGCCCACAGAAGCTTGCGTGAGGCTAATTCCCTTATCGAGATATAGGTTAGGCAGCAGCTCTGTATCACTCACACATATAAAGACATTCCCGTCAAAGACAACCCTGATTCGTTGCATCATACATCTTAATTCATTTCGAAAACCTCCAGAAAACCACCATGGCTACCATCCTCGCAAATGCCCTCGAACGAGCAAAAAAAGAGCGGAATCCTGCCCCAGGCTCTAAGGCAACCATCCACTATGTCTACCGCGACCCATCCACGAAGAAGTGGACGACCCAATACCCAGCAGAGCTGGGCACCCCGATCGAGGACGCCGAGTCGGCTCAGCATGCTGTTATCGCACGATATAAATCTTCACTGAAGCCAGACAAACATATTGAGCTCGACTCCATTGTGATTCAAAGCCAACAGTTGAGGAAGATCCTTACCCGTGTGCTTGATGGATATCCCGGTATCACTCTCGAGCTCGACCGCTTGGAGTTCGAGGCTCCGTTTGAGTGCTTCGTGCATAGATGGAGTAAAATGGAGAGTTTGCGCAAAGAGCTGACGGAAGATGGCGATTTTGGTGACATGAAGGAGACCGAGCTCGCCGTCTCCCACTTAAAGTTGCTGTACAAGATTCTGCAAGAGGAGCTTGGTTCCATTCTCCACAAGACGCAAGACTTAATTAAGCATGGCGTCACCAATTGGGACCTCATTTGGACGCTCTTCGAACCGGGATCCCTCATATACACCAAGAAGGCCGGTCATGACCGTGTCTATAAACTCAAGAGTGCCGAGTTCGACAACGCCAACCAGCGTGGAAAGTACAAGCTCCAGGTAGAGCATGTTGACTTCGATGGCGAACAATTCGGCATGATGAAAGGATCTGTAGTTCTATCAAAGTTCCCAGGTACGAAAAGAATTACTAAGCTGCTGGCGTATCCTTTGGAGTTCTACAAGGACGTACCAGATTTGAAGCAGAGATTGATCGAGCGAGGGCGTAAGTTTGAAGCCTTCAAGGGCTTCCACTTCGTCGCGTATGAGGGAATGGCCACTGCCCCCGAAAAGAAAGGAGTATCCGCCAAGTATAACATTAATGATCGCATCATCATTGATGCAGCTTCCTTCGCCTTGTATAAGACAAAACTTTCTCTCACAGAGCTCGACTTTGCAAATGATGCACACGACACCGCTATTCCGGAGCCGGACTCGGAGGACTCGGAGGACGACTGCGTCATCCTTGATAAATCTACAATCAAAGATCCACAGATTGGAAAGGTTCCAATAATTCAAGAGGGCATGAAGTCCACGCTCACGGAACAGCAGCTCCTTCTCGCTACACACAAGGTTCGCGGCTATTCTCCACGTGATAAGCAGTGGCTCAGATTTGACATCGACAGCGTGAAAGACATCGTCTGGGACCAATCTGCTTTCCGCTCGCTTGTCGCTCCACAGGAACAGAAAGATCTCATCCTCGCCTTCGCGGAGTCGCAGGCCAAGAATCGTGGTCACTTTGATGACTTCATCCAAGGAAAGGGTAAAGGAATTATAATGCTTCTCTGCGGCCCTCCTGGAGTTGGTAAGACTCTAACTGCCGAAAGCGTGGCCGAAGCCATGACAGTGCCTCTGATCTCAATTGGTGCGACAGATCTGGGGTCAAAGCCGCTGGAGTTGGAAAAGTCTCTGAACAATATCCTTGAAATGTGCTCAAAATGGAATGCCGGTGAGCTGCCTCTAT
Source organism: Beverwykella pulmonaria (assembly GCA_001599595.1). NCBI lineage: Eukaryota > Fungi > Ascomycota > Dothideomycetes > Pleosporales > Melanommataceae > Beverwykella > Beverwykella pulmonaria. The sequence goes on from BCHH01000005.1 coordinate 2,155,132, forward strand.
GGAAGATGGGTCAAAAGACAATACTAACAATGATTCAGTCCTTCTTTTAGATGAAGCCGATGTCTATCTCGAAGCCCGCAGCACGACCGATCTCGACCGCAATAAACTCATTTCCATTTTCCTCCGTCAACTTGAATACTTCCAAGGCATCATGTTCCTTACCACAAACCGCGTGGACAACATGGACGCCGCCTTTGAGTCCCGGATTCATCTTACTTTGCAATACAACGAACTCGACAGAGTTTCCCGTCGCCAAGTCTGGGCCACCTTCTTAGACCGCTGCTATGAGATGCGCGACTCAAGCGTTGGAAGGTTCACTGAAGCTGAGTTGGATCGCCTGGCTAAGGTGCAGTTGAATGGAAGGCAGATCAAGAATGTGCTGAAGACAGCGCAGTTACTGGCTAGTAAGTATGATGAATGCCTGGGCATTGGGCATTTAGAAACGGTGTTGAGGCTGAGGAAGGCGAACGAGAAGAGAGGATAGGTTTTTGTTGACTTGAAAATACAATATGATGATATTGTACATGTCTGTCTCTCGATATGTAGGCGCCTTGAATGTATCCCAGCAGAGAACAAGCTATGACCATATTCAGGCAATATATATATAATCTGACATTTTGAAATCCAAACACAGTTCCAAAGAGTCACACCGTGATTCTTCTTGACAACATAGCTAATACCTATTGAGAGACCGAACAGATTTCTACATAAAAAGTGGTGCCGCCGGAACAACCGCGACTTTACACCCATTCGCCGAGGTGGTACCCATGCCGATGCTCTCTATCCACGGTTCATTGTCTACCCGCTGCAACTGGTTGAACGACTGCACCATTCTGGCCAGTATATACATTGATTCATTTATCGCGAGCTCATCTACACAGATAGTCAACAAATGGTCCGAGAAATGCGATTCCATGCTACCTACGTCCAAGACAGAGCCTTGGTCCTTTCAGAAACGGAACAAATTTCTATTGTACATGTCAGTATAGAGCATTCCTAAGATTTGATGTGAAAAGTAAGTAGTCGAGAGCCTTACCCAGCCAGGTTGCAAATTTTCCCATCGTTCGGGACGAAATTCTTCTGAATCTTCTCCCCAGAGATCCTTTCGCCGCTGTAGACCCATAATGTTAAATGAAACCATGGTTCCTGCACGTACAAGAATCGGGCTCTTTCCCTGGAGTCCTCCCCCAACGGGTAGTATAGTGTCTCTATATGCCTCTCGAGAGTCGCTAGGAAGCACGGGTAGTAGTCGCATTGCTTGGGTTCGATGTCAGCTATACGATGTTTCGAATGTGCTGGTTACCTACCTTCTTGTACACAAAAACGGTGGTACCCCAACTGCTTTAACTCCTGCAGTGTTGGTGATCGACCTTCCAGGTGCTCTACCTCTTTTCTCAACTTGCTCCAAACGGCTGGTTCGCTTCCAAGCAAGAAAAACATGTTTGTTAACAGACAAGTTAGAGTGTCTGTGCTAGCAATGAATAGCATGCAAGCCTCGTCTCGGAGAACCTTTCGGTCTCTTGTTTGCTCCGCGAGAGACTGTAAAATATCGTAACGAGGTATTCCATCTTTGCTGCAATCCCTGGTCAGGACGTCATCTACCTGCTGTTCCATGTAGCTATGGACCTTAGAAACATTACGATAGTACTCTGGCTTTGGAAAGAGGAAGCTAAGTCGTCCCAGTTGCCAACGCTCTTCGCATCCTTTGCAGGCATTTTGCATTGCCTGAAGAAACTCGCTATCGCTTACACGGCATTCCGTTTTGCTTCTTCGAGAAGGTTTACCGCGGATGAATGTAGTTGCCAACTCAGCTGCAAGGCAATTGAATATTGGTGCCAGGTTGACGATCGACTCTGTTGCGGCCTTGCTTTTAATTTCTTCCAACATGTCTTCTACAGCCTGTCCAACTGCCGTCAACTCATTGACACGGGCTCGAGTGAAGGCCGGCTGCAACATAGATCGCGACTTGGCCCAGGAATGACCATCAAGCTGGAACAGACTGTTTCCTAGCAGAGGTGCAAATGCATCTTTTCTTCGCTGTCCGATGCCATAGTCATCGAAGTTGGTTCCCAAGACAGCCTGTATATTCTCAGGGTCGATGGTGTGGATGATCGTTTGTGTCATGTAATGACCAGAGAATGTTGGTCCGTGCCGCTTGAATTGTCCAGATGTGCGCTCGAGAAAAGTGCGGCTCCGGAATGCTTCAGTCATTTCGCGAATTTCGCGAAATCCGAAGGGGTCATTATATTGGGAGGTCGGTGGTGCTTCACACCCATACGTGCGGATAAGGATTTTCCGCTTCCTGAAAATACGGTAGTAGGATAGAATGCGGACAGAAAAAAAAACAGCAAGGATAATGAACGATGTTCGAAGAGCTCGGATCTCCTCCATGATAACTAACTGGATTAATTGGATGGGTGCGAACGTTCGTACATATGGATTGCAATGCGGGTGAGCGAGAGACCCGACCTCTTATAACAAATGAAGCAGTGTGTGATTCAACCCCTGGTAGCATTTTCCAGCCTTATGCACGCACATAAGCCCCGTGTTAGCGAGCTCTCTTAAAAAAACCCCCAACACACTGTATTCCTGAAAACTATAACTGATGTATTGAAAACACCAAACAATTAAGCCTTAAATTAAACCCTCGAAATTCTGGTAAAAGCCCTCACCCAATCTCTGTCAAAAATGCCAAATAGTCTACCTAGGTATCAGCCTCCCAATGTCCCATATTTGAAGCTCAACCGACTCTCAATCAACAATCCCATCGCGCCGGATGGTATACTTCGCCATTGAGATATGAGCACAAGGAGAGTGATCCATCTTTTCGCAACCCCGTTCCAACATAAGTCTGAAATCCCTTCCCATCGCGTAAACTCCGGTGCAAGCACGTCCGCTCAAGTACACTCATGTAATTCTGAAAATACCGCGCCTTCCCTCTTGCATGAAGGTAGGTCCCAAGGCCCTCTGCAGCTGAAAGATCATTCTTTGCATAGTGTTTGACTGGAACATACAGCTTTGGTTGGGGAACGGAATGGTTAGCCATGATGTCGAAATTATAGAGGACTCCGGCTGTCTCATGACCGCCGTGTGGCAATTCTTCGTGCTCAGAGAAATTTGTATCTAGTCCCAAGGTAAGGTACCATAAGTCTTTCAGTTCTTGTAGCGAGGACTCGTTTGGCATCTTGATACACCCGCCCAAGCTCATCATTTCGCATACGCTATTGAAAGAAGTCTCGGGTGAGCGTACATAAATTTTGAATCGAGAGTCATCCGCATTGACGCAGTCAATTGCTACGCCTACAATGTCGAGTTGTGCGCCTTGACGAGTCTTGGAAAATTCAAGCAGCTGATCGTAAGCCTTGAATGGGAGACCAGTCTTCCGGAGATTTTCAATGACTTCTGTCAGAACGGAGAGTCGCGAAATTCCGTATTGCTCAGCCTTGACAGGAACGAAGTAGGCCTTGGTGGCGACCGAACGTCCTAGTTCGAATGCCATGAAGAGAGACGAGGACGAGCTTGTGTCTTTGCCTCCAATGCCTTTGCGTGTTGTTTCGGACGTTTGGTCGTAGAAGGTATTTTGGAGAATGTTGAACCAACTCCAATCCATGTCAGGATAGTCTTTACTCAGTTGAGAACACAATTCAAGAGTTGAAGTTTGATTGAATGGATCCACCGATGTTCCAGCAGCTGCACCAATTGCCTCCACGCTGTACCGGATCTTTGGGCCTACGTTGGAGGTGTCCCAATTCCAACTGTACTCTATAGGCGAAAAGTCATCAGTCATGAAGCTCCTCCATCCAAGGGCCTCTCTAGAGGTGGGAGCTGGCCCGAGACGAGGTACGATGTTACGAAGGTGGAAGATCAGGCCTCGGTATTGACTTTGTATGTCGTATCCAGCCTCTTCCATCAGAATGCCAAGAATAGGCCCCGTCATTCTCCACCAGAATTCCGAGTGTATTTGGCCATCCTTGTTGACATATTGAACAAGTTCATACAGGATATCCCAAGGTTTCCCAACTTTGAGAGGTTTCAATTCAGCAGAGATGTGGGTATATGACTTTTCCAAGACTAATTAATGGTTTTGATTGAAAGTAGCGTCGTGGGATTGGGGAACTTACTTTGTTCTTCTCGCAGTATGCAAGTTCCGTCGACATTTGTGGCAATGACATCTTTGGGAGGATTGTAGAAAAAACACTGCAGGTAGGCAACTTAAGTTTATGGATGAAGGTGATGATAAATTCTGTCCGAGAGCCTGTTCCTTTCCGACAGTGGACGTATCTAGATAAGGCTGCACTTAAAATTACTGTCAAAAAATGTGATCTGAAACCTATCACTACATGAATTAAAGCCCCCAGGAGGGTGATCATATAACTGCAACCAGAAGGATTCCACCTCGGTCAGAGCGTTGAGTGCATCACCACTCAGCCATTTGGATATGACCTGCGGAGCAAGAACGCCTCACCGGCCTTAGTAACCTACATAAACCCTGTATCCTTCCTGCTTTTTAAGAAGCCTTCAATTGTCTCGGGGCTTAATAAGAAAGCCTGTCTGGCAAGGCTGTAGTAGCACCGGATAGACTTTCGGTAGGAGGCGTCTGCCCTGTGCCAAACCCCTAACCCAATCCGCACACCTTTTTCTATGCATCCTTCAACCTTTCAATGTCACCTCGAAGATGAACGTACTTTATTTCGGGGTCCAGGGTTCTGTACCACAAATGGGAACCCTTGAAGAAGGATTTAGAAGGAATAGGATTTCGAGGCAAAGGATTCCGGGAATTGTAGAAAAGAGGCCTATTTACCCCCTTCCTGTGAACGGATTTCTAGCGCGGGTCCATGCGTTTCTATACAAGTTGACCATTTTCCATACAAATTCCGTCTGTGCGGTGGGCACTCTAGAAATCCGTTCATGGGAGGGGGGTGTACTCAGCCGAAATCTCGCTACGGATGGAGCCCCGCGTCGGGGGTGGGTAGATCCACATCTGCCGCCGACGTTCCGTATAACTGCATGCAGGAACATTGCATATTTGTATCACTTAGCGCTTACTGCTACATTAAGAAATGAAAGCACGCACCTCCGATCATATAGGAGCAAACAGACCACTGGCCACTCCTATGATACCGATTTGTGTATGTCGGTATTGGACCAATACTAAGGCGCTTATTCCTACCTAGGTTCCCTCCATCACCCCGCCACCCAAAATATCTCACAACTTGAACACTTCTCGCCTCGTTTCTGCAAGCCAAACGACACCAAATATGGATCCAGCTTTGTTCGATATCACGCCCGCGTTAACGCCTCCTGATGGCGTTATGTACAATTTCGAGAATCCTGAAAACATCTTTCCCTTGATCAGATTTACCATCGGGATATGTATGGGCGTATGCTCGTTCTTCGTGATTCTACGTATCTGGACCCGATTTTTCCTTATGAAGTCGCATAATTGGGAAGATTGTAAGTAGATGGCGTATTTAAAAGACGATCACCGACCAAAGCTGAGTTTTGAATTAGATACTATAGTCGTTGCTTGGGTAGGTTCTGCTGCCATACGAAACGATAGAGTCACTAACTCAACACCTAGCTGAGCTTCATTGCATATGGAGTGCTCGGCCTTGAGGCGCTGAAATATGGGTCCGGGGTGCACCAATGGAATGTGTCACTGACCCACTTCTTCGAATTTCTCAAGGTCAGTCAAGGAACGCTCAACAAGACCACAGTTTCCCTCAACGTGTTGAAAACGAGTGCAGTTGGCGAATATCCTAGAGATATTCTATAACCCCCTGATATTCATCACCAAACTTTCGATTCTGCTCCAATATAAGCGAATCTTCTGTCCTCACAACTCCGGATGGACATACCGTATGATATGGTTCCTCATTGGATTTAATGCATTGTTCTACATTGCCATTATGATACCGCAGATTGCAGCGTGCTCTCCTCGAGAAAAGATTTGGCACCCATTGATCCCAGGACACTGCCTTGACCTGCCATCTATCCTCATCAGTGGGGCGTGTGTCAACATTGTCTCCGACTTTTCGATCTTGTTGCTTCCTTTGTACAAAATTTGGCATCTTCAACTTTCAACAACCAAAAAACTGGGAGTTTCCAGTGTATTTGGTACCGGACTCTTGTTCGTGGCCTCTTTCGTCTCAAGGCTTCGAAAACGCTAATCAATGTTTGTAGTGCGTGTTTGTCTAGCGTGTTCCGTTTAGTGAACAACGTGCGTTTTGCTCATACTCAAGATGTCACCTGGGATCTCACACCTGTGGCCTTATGGACGTATGTATCGCCTGATTCTCTGCCTATCCTATCGCTGACAACTTTTCGATACCGTCCAGTGTTGCCGAAATTGCAAGCGGCATAATTTGCGGATGTCTACCGATTGCCCCACTGTTCTTCAAACAGATTACACCCAGCATCAGGAGCAAACTCAGTTCCTGGGGCAGCACAAAGAAATCGGTCGACCAGACTGAAGAAGGCAGCTCTAAGGGGGGGAGTGGATATCATGAAGGTCCATATATCGAGCTTAATGATCAGACGAAGTTGTCGTCGACCCACTAAGCGTCTCCAAGGGCAGGAAAAGAGTGGGAGGTTAGCTGCTTGGAGCGGAGGGGGGCTTTCACGCCATTTAAGCAAAAAACTTAGTGTCGGAAGACTGCGAGAATGCTTCAGTGGGGAGGTTAGAATCAAAAGCTTTATCCAAGGAAACTTCTCAAGTTGAACTTCTTTGAAAGCGAGAGTGTATCTGCACAAGATTCTGTGGAGCATCAACGATCTCGAGCCGTAATTTCCGACCTCAGAATATGATAACGTACATGGATCGACGGTGCGGCGAGACAAACATGAGTCACGGTCATCAATAGTGCCGATACGAAGATATTGATAGCCATCCAATGCGAGAGTTACGGAGGAGACCTCATTAGACCGACTTTATTGCTCCAGCTTACTGTGGTACAAGGCTAATGTAGTGTACTTGGTCGATACATTGCAGAGGTGTCTGGAAATATGAATTGATGAGCTAAGCTGAATTTTATCCATAATTAAAAAAAATCTTATTACTTTATGTGACTCTCCTCAGCGTCAATCATAGCCGGACACAGATCTGGCATATTATTGATGAGCTCTGTGGGTAGCTATACAAAAATCAAGTCCTAGGCTTCCTGTAAAATACTAAGCAGTTGATCACATGTATGATGCCTCCTACTAAGGATATCTAGGTAGTGACACTCTATATAGTCCTTTATCTTATTCTACGTTGTCTTTTTTAGATGAGATCCGGTGAATATACTAGCTAGAACATAGGGAACATTCCTCTCTTGTGGAACTTCTTAATATTTTAGGCTTCTATACAATTTTATCGGCCCGAGCAAGGTGTGGTGGTTTGGTTTTTTTGGAGAAAAACAAGGCTATATTTGGGGGCGAGGCTCGAAGTGGGTTCACGTGACTGCTATCTTGATGAGTTTCCTAAGCTGTCGTGAGCGTCAAACCTCATTAAGGGGGATTCAGCTATCTTGACCAGGTTCTTGAGCTGCCGTGAGCGTCGATACTTGATCCTGAATCTCACTCAGCGCGTCAATCGTGAGCCAGCTGTTCGACCGAGCGCAAAGCGCGATAACTATCTACAACGGACAAAAACGGAGAACTATGGGATGGTGGGCGGGATCGCAGAATTGTACAATCTGGGGCCGAATTGATTGCTTGATGAGGTTGCTGATAGTTGATGGTTGAGGCTCTGAGACATCCTGGGATCAACTCAGGAACTCTGCTGAGAAGCTTGGCGGCTTAACCAAGTATAGCACAAAGGCCCAAAGCAATGTTGGAAGCTTATTTATCGAGCCTTGCGTGAGTGTTGAGCATAGGCCTTAAGCTCGTTAGTCTGAGCATCCGTAAGCTCTGGAGGTCAACCAGATCGCTGCTTTTGCGTGATGCGTTTGCTGGTACTTGCGTAAGTACCTGTCATGTCTCTGAAATATTTTCATCAGGCCAGCAATAAATTATTGGGATGGCTAGCAATATGTAAAGTCTATATCTAAAGCTGCGCATCACGGGAGAGAGATCGGTAGCAGGGGGTGTTAGGAGGAGATATTTGGATGGTGTACGTAAGTGAACACTTTTGTGTCGCAGGCGGCAGGGGTACATCGTTTTCTATACAAAACTATACAGGATTGGCTATGTTTTTTTCAATAGGGAGGGAGGCTCTGCAACATCCGAAAATATCCCTGCAATGCACTTGCCATATCCACTATTTTGGCAGTATACCACAGAAGTATATCATCAAGTACATTCGTTGGGCATTTTGAGTTGGCTTATTTACGATATTACATGCCCATAACATACAAGAATTACTTCGAATTCTACCACATCCATCCATCCATCACTGTAGCGCAAGCCTCGCGTTCGGATCGAATCGTTTGCAGTCCTAGGAAACTATGACTCTTACTCCATTTGAGTCAGCTTTCGGCAAAGGCATCATCGCATCACACACAGCTTCGATATCCGAGTAGTCTGTCTCGTAGAGGGTAAGGGTAAATCGTCGCACGATAGCGGCAAGCGCAAGGTATAGCTCTGCGTATGCGAGGCTGCCCGAGTTTGTTAGCGGAATACTACTGAAAAATTAATGTTGACCCACTTTTGCCCTGCACACATGCGAGTTCCACGCCCAAAAACATACAAGTCAGGCGCACTATTCTTCTCCAACCACCTTTCGGGAGCGAAGAGCCCAGGCTCTTCAAAAATTTCTGGGTGATCGCAAAGGAGCATTCCCGTCATGGAAACCGCAGTTCCCGGGGGAAGAACGTAATTCTTGTACTTCAGAGGTGCATTGGGTGAGACCCGAATGAAGCGCGAAGTTGTGCCGTACGCGACGCGAAGCGACTCCCTGATAACTGCAGTAAGATATGACAGCGTCTCTAACTTTGCCCAGGACGCTAACTGATTTTCATCAGGCATCGCTTGCTCCAATTCTGCTTTCAGACGAGCGAGTTTCTCAGGTTTATGAGAGAGGTAGTACAGTGCGACTGTCAGGGTATTGGAAGTTGTTTCCACTCCGGCCCCAATCAAGGCGGATCCCTCTTGCCAAAGTCGCTCGTAGCTCTTTTCGTGTCGGGGGAGGTCGCTTCGAAGAAGTTCGTGAAAGATAGTTTTGCTGGTTTCGCTCTTCTGTGTGGGGTCAAATGTGTCAACTATTTCTTTAACAAGCTTCTGGTTTCCTGTCTCCCATTCTTTGGTAACTGCCATCTGGGGCGCCATCTTCAGTAGCAAATCGTCTGGAATCGATCGAAGAACGTTCCACAAGGACGGGAAATGCTTAAACCACTGGAAATTTCTCAATCCTTCCGCGAATGTGTTTCTCCACGTGGGCGCCAAATCTGGAGTTTCCAGAAGATTAAAACAATGAGGGAAGGCGTAGGCAGTAACAATATCTGTTGTCATGCATGAAAATAATAGTCGGAGATCTACCGGAGTTTTGGAGTCTCTAAATTGCTGAAGACGCGCGCAGGTTTGGTTGACCTTGGCGACGAGCATTGGCTCTAAATTGTTGATGCTTCTTCTTGAGAAGAAAGGAGCAACTGCGCCCCGGCGAGTCTTGTGCAAGTCTGCATCGATCGTGTTGAAAGTTGATTCAGGCATTCCGAATTGATGTTGGTGGGGAGCGTACTTGTTCATCTTGAGTGACGAACTTGTGGAGAAAAGGGTATCAGCGAAAGCAGGATCATTTATGTGGACTTCACAAGGGGATATCCTGATAATTGGTCCTTGAATTTGGTTAGATGAATACATGAAAAAAATTATCTTCCTCAGTCTTACCGTAGGCATCGTGAAGGGCTCTGATCTGCCAGGGGAATCGTGCGTTTTGGAGCAAGTCAAAGTACATTTCATAGCCTTGGGTCATTGCCGCCAGCTTTGGCCCAGGTATTTTTGACAATGGGCAAAGATAGATACGGTAGATCGCGACCGCCGAGGCGTAAAGAACCGCGAACAGTGCCAACAGACCAAGCAGTTGAAGTATCATCTTGATATGCCAGACCTTGAAAAAAAAGTGCGTTCAATTGTCAAAATTTTAAAGACTGAAAAGATGGGGGTGCTGCAGAAGGGTAAATCAGAGTCTTTCAAGATAGCTCCAACAAAATTGCAGGTCGTAGAAATTCTAACTATCATGAATTCGTGAGCATGGGGTCATCCTTTGCCGGGCGAATACAGGATGCATCTTTTCCAATGAACGCGGTAGAGACACCATGGGCTGACAATAAACTGACAAGTCGCAGCAACTCTCAAATTGCCTCTTTGAAGGATTTGTTACTCCCCGAGACTATAGTACGTTGCAGATTTCTGAAAGGTAAGGTCTGTGTTACTACCCATGTTCATTGCAAGGCTATCTTGCATGTCCGATAATTGATTGCAGCGCAGATACGGGCCGGAGCGGATCGTCTCTTGGCGTGCGCGAATTAGCGTGAATGAGATCAAATCCAACGAAAGGAAGGTTAATTAACACTTGCAGGTAAGCCGGTAGACTACCGGGTATATCGAAACAGCGTCGCAAGACCGATAACCAGGATAATGCTGACCGCATCGGAGATGAAAGTCGGCGTTGAATCCTAGAGCAATGCTGTCTTCCTTTTGCAACACAGTGTTATTGTAACGCCGTGGCGAAGTAGGAGTATTGTGCAATACAGTAGAAACCTGTAAGGCTGACATGATGTGGTGTTTAAATCACGTGAGTGCTCCGATATGGAAAGCTGCACGATATTATGAGTTCACATTCATATTAGTCTAAGTCATTCCGTCGGAAGACCTTTTGCAATAGTATCCAGCTTATCTCTGTTCATTCTGCTCGAAAATTCACCATCTTTACTTTGACCGGTCATGGATCCTCAGCCGCATGAATGCATCTATTCGGAGCGCCACTTGAAAGTCGTTTGTGTTGGAGCTGGAGCTTCGGGAATTCTATTGGCCTATAAACTCAGGAAACATCTACCCCAAGTTTTGCTCACAGTGCGGCCTCCCCATATTCATTAGTTTTCACCTTTTGAATCGAGGCTTATTATGAGTAGATATACGAGAAGAACTCTGACATCTCAGGAACTTGGCACGAGAACACATACCCAGGGTAGAAAACTCCAAATAATTAATTTGCCAAGCTGATTCTTGAATTAGCTGTGCCTGTGACGTTCCAGCCCACAACTACACGTATTCCTTCGAACCGAAGCACGACTGGTCATCTGTCTACGCATCCTCCGCCGAGATTAAGACATACTTCAAATCCTTCTGCAACAAATATGGACTTCAAGAAAACATCCTAACCTCACACGTAGTCGAAGGCGCAACATGGGTGGAATCCAAAGGCGAGTGGGAAATCCAGGTTTCTAATATTCGGACCGGCCTTGGTTTCAAGGAGAACTGCCACATATTGATATATGGCGGGGGATATCTGAATAATTGGGCCTGGCCTAATGTGCCTGGAAGATCAGATTTCAAGGGAGCCATGCTTCACAGTGCTAACTGGGACGATAGCGTCCAGTTGAAAGGGAAACGCATAGCCCTCCTAGGCAGTGGGTGGGTTGCCCTTCTCATAACTTTACTAAGTACAGATAAACTGCTAACATGAAGCCCCCTTGAAGCTCCTCCGCCGTCCAGATCCTACCCAAGATCCAACCACTGGCTCAGCACGTCACCACATTTGTTCGGTCACCTATATGGATTCTTCCAACAATATCAAGTAAACCAAAGGAATTTTCCCATGCTGAGAGGCAAGAATTTCGTAACAATCCGGCCAAATTGACAACTCTGAGAAAGTATAACGAGAATGTCATGAATAGCATTTATAGTAAGATTTCTCAAAGTACCGTACAAGATCAATATCTAATATGTTCTAGGCTTGTACCTAGCGGAGTCGACTCTGCAGACCAACACGAAACAGCAGCTTGAAGAATCCATGAGAAATATATTGAACAATAAGGACCTAGAGGATGCTCTGGTTCCCGAATGGGGTGTCGGCTGTCGTCGGCTCACTCCAGATACTGGGTATCTGCAGGTACGAATGTGCTCTTTTCCGTCATTCCACTGAATTTAGGGGATTAATTCTGAGAATCAAGCTTATAAAACAAAGAACCCTGCTAAAAGTTGTTAGAGCATCAAGCAAGACAACATCCAAGTTGTTAAATCTGGAGTAGCTTCGTTTCTTCCAACCGGCTGCATAGACGAGCTTGGCCAGAAACATTCAGTCGATGTAATCATTTGTGCAACCGGTTTTGATATGTCTTTCAAACCTCGATTTCCTATAATTGGCCACGATGGAAGAAATCTTCAACATGTCTGGGAGGAGGAGCCAAGCTCGTACCTCGGAATTGGTGTATCTGGATTCCCCAACTTCCTCATGTTCCTTGGTCCGTTTTCTCCTGTTGCTAATGGTCCCACGCTTGCTTCTATAGGTATGTATCTCTGTATGTCAAGAAAGACGCGTTCTAGAGAGTTTTACTAACTAATCTCCGCTCGCAGAGGCTCAAGCGGATTATATCATCAAGCTCCTCGACCGTTACCAAACCGAGCCTATTCACTCTTTCGAGCCCTCAACCTCCGCTCAATCCGAATTCACCGCTCACGTCAAAAAATTCATGCAGAAAACCGTATACACAGATGTCTGCCGGTCTGGACACAAGAACCACACAGTGGATGGGCGTGTGCCAACACTCTGGCCAGGAAGTACCCTACACTACCTTCAAACAATGGAAGAGCTTCGAGGTGAAGACTGGAACGTTAAATATCGTGGCAATCGTTTCTCCTTTCTTGGGAACGGAATCAGCCATGCAGAATTCGACCCTACCAGTGACCTAGCGTATTATGTTCGTGAAGGCGACGACGGGCCGCCATTAGCGCGGAGAGGGCGAATGAAGGTAACGATGCGAAGTGGAAGCCAGCCAAAAAGAATTCTGCATACAACGAATCGACCAAGTGTCATTAATCTGGTCCCACGTACTATGCTTGTGCCTCTATCTTCTCAAAACGAGAAGGTGGGGGATCTAAATTTTCGGCAGACAGGATTCCCGCAAGTGAGGAGCTGGTTAGCGTCGATAAGGAAACAGGTTTGGCAGTCTGCCATCTGTGCGAACCATGTGTAGGGTCTTCGAAGCGTTGTACAGTAGAGCGAATACAAGAGGCTATTTTTCTAAAGGACTAGGGCCCAATTTCTAGCAAATCTTTTTTGGATGAGGCACCCCGCTATCTATTGAATTTCTACGTACTGCCAAGGGATGGCTAATATCTACAGCTGATAAAAGTGAGTATACAATGCGATATGCCGCCAACGCTTCTAAGAACAGAATCTGCGCGGCATATACACATAATTATTTACTGCCTTGCATCGAGGCGGCCAACTTAGCAGCCTCTTGTCCAAACCTCGTCTTACTCCGAATTATATGCCCATATTTGTAAAATGCAACCAGACAAGGCACAAAAACCAACGCCAGGAATCCGGGAACACTAGACGCCCAATGAATACCCAGCGACTCGTACATCTTCGCAGTAAACAAAGGGAAGACAGCGCCAGCGATTGATCGGAGGACAGTACTCGCAGCGAGGGCGGAGGCAGCGTATCCGAGGTATGCATCAACAATGTAATTGGTCAAACTCATGTAGAGAAGAACCATGCCGAAGCCGAAAAGTGTACCTGCGCTGACGGAAACGAGCCAGAATACTGAGGGGTCATTGGACCAGGCGAACCAAAAAAGACCGATAGGAAGAGCTGCGGCGCCGAGCATAGCGGGTGGGAGGCGAGCTTCGGGTGGTGCGGACCCATTGTTCTTTTCGGCAACTTTGGCGTATCGCTTTTGGTCCACGAGCGCGACGTAGAGAAGTGAGAAAATTATTCCGAGACAAATGGCAAGGAAGGGAAGACTCGCAATGCCCTGGGGCCAACCTCGGGTCTTTTGGAAGACGACGGGGTACGCGGCGAACAAAAGAAAGAGGGTGCCATGGACGACGGAGAGAAAGAGGCTGAGGAGTGTGACAATGGGCTCGTAGATGAGGATGATCCAGGGTCGAAGAGTGCTAATTTTCAATTGTTGCCCAATGGTTTTCACCTCTCCAATACCTTCCACAGCGTGTTCCTTCTTGAGAATTTCAGTGAGTTTCTTGGCACGTCGTTGAAGGAGGACCGGGGCGTATGTTTCTGGGAAGGTGAAGCTAAGAACGATCCAGGCAGGGAGTGAGCAAGCTGTGATGAGAAGGGAAATCGCGCGCCATCCATATGCGGCGTCGAGAAACCCGCAGATGATAGGGCCGAGATTCTGACCCATCAAGCCAGCGAGAGTATAGATGCTGAGGACCATGCCGCGTTGTTGAGCATCAAACATGTCTGCAACGACTGCAGGTGCAACGGCTTGTGTGAAAGATCCAGCGACACCTCCGAGGAATCGAAGGAAGAGAACGGTGACCATCGATGATGAGAAGTAGGTGCCGCCACTCAGTCCAACAAAGGCTCCAAAGGTCAGGATGTAAAGTTCTCGGCGGCCGTAAAGCTCGCTCAATGGGGATAAAACAAGTGCACCAACAGCGAAGCCCAGTACGAAGGTCGAGGTCGTGAGAAGGGCGATGGTCTGACTAACATGGAACTCTGATTTCAGATCTTCGGTGCCTGTTCAGAGTTAGCCATGACTGGAGAGTATGTTGATAACACACATACCCTGAGAGAAACCTGACGAAGCAATCGAAACCATGAAGATAGCAAAAGCCAGAATCATTGCGTTGGTCCACTTTTTTACCGCGCTAAATTCCATTGGGTTGCCAGGGTCGTTGGGTATCCAGTGAACCAGGTATGGATCACTCTGAGTTCCATTGCCCTCGAAGGGGTACTCTAGCACCGCCTGAGATACTAACCCTCCATCAGCTTGTACCAGTTGATCCTTCCTTAATGGATTCCGTCTCTGAACTTTTTCGAAGTCTATCGATGCATGAGAGACAAAGGATGGCCTGCGTTCCACATCGAATTCCCCTTGCCATATGTGCTCCTGCGATTCCGAATGGTGTAGCGGCGATATCCAGGTACTCCGTTTGGTTGATCGAGTTCCTGGCCAACGTGGGTCTGATGAGGTTGCCTTGGGTAGAAGGGTGTTGCCAACCATAAAGCTCATGCGGGAGGCTCGAGCCTCATTGTCGAAGGCGCCGGTCCAGCGCTTCTGGGATTGAGGAAATTGAGGTCGTTCTAGCCATTGCTGTTCGAGATCGAGATCGTTTGGGTTCGGCCACATGGTCTGGCGGTTGGGGTTCCATTGCGACATCCTTGCGTTTTCTGGGTGGAGTTTCGAAGACATCTAGAAAGAAAATGTAAAGGTAAAGACCGCGACCAGCACAGCGAAAGTGGTAAGCTGGTACCAAAGAAAAGAAGAATGGACCTGAAGGAACACAGGTAGGAGAATGGAAAAAAAGAAACAGCACCGAAAGGAAACAGTAACCAAAGGATTGATGCCAAGGAGGATGCCATGACTGAGGCAAATTTGGTTCTCTATATAGTGGAGGATTGTGTCGACGACTCGACGACCTTGGGTGGGACTGGAAGCGCTGCCTACCACGGTCCATACTCCTATCACGGTCCCACACGGCCTGAGGCGTATGAGTGGCGCGCGCACAAAACTAATGTCCGCGATAGAGGCGCCAAGTGGATCGCATGTGATTGCTACGCCACGTCATGGAGTGGGCACTCCGACGAGGCCGGGTTCCCCTTTCCTGTGAATCCAAAGTCCTCAGTATCTCAATTGATTATAAAGAGAAATATATCAGAAATATGTATTCCAGCTCATAAGCACTTCCCCGATGCCACTCCCGATACCACTTTACCTCTCGACTGACGGTGACAATGTGTTCCATGAATACTTGTATTTTCAACCGCTTGTCCGACAGTGCCACCGCTGCTGAGAAACCACGATAGGTCGCGCCTCATTGTTTCTCCGTGATTGGACAAACGAACGGACTCGATGGAGTAGGGCCGCGACACACAAACGCGCGGGCTTATGCGACCAGAAACACCGCCCCAGTGAGAAGGACTGAGAGGCATATAAAAGAAGGTCATAACATCGGAGGATAAAACAGATGGAGTCTGGGCGTGCTTGAAATACTTATGCGTTTCCAGAAAATTCGGGCTTGACAGTTTGACGACGAGGAAGACGCGTGGAAATTTAAACAAAACAAACGATCGGGGCGCTAGTGCGGTACGTGCCCGCAGAGCCGCAGCGGACAAGCTTGGACAAGCTTTGTGGAAACAGCCCGTTTCCACATCGGGTGTTTCAGGTTCGCAGCGCCACAAGGCTGGACAGGTTCACAGGCATCCACGCATAAAATTTGATGTGTTTGATACTTTGGTACGTACCTGCTCATTTATTTGCTGCACGGTGCGCCATTTAATGCAGCTCGAAATGTCATCTATCAGATTCTTCCTATGTCAGAACCGCTTTCATGGCCTCTCTTAGCTAGTCTTTCAGTTTGAATTCGTATTCTTTCTGTTACGTAGACTCTTTCTACGCAGAATAGGCTCAGTTTAGTAACCTTAGTCTCAATTTTCATGCCTCAGGTTGATGAGTCCGCTTCTCGGACAATTCGATACATTCCTACGCTAGCCTAGCGCTCCCGACCGTTTGAACAAGCGATGCGCACATACCACGTCAACCTCTCTTATCATTTATGACGGAGAAAACTTCCGCTTCGAATTGCGGGAGAATATGAATCAGCTGCGACCAGCTGCTCCTTAGTTCTTTACTGCCACTTCGATTTCTAGACAAAGCACCGGTTTTGGTGCAAGAAACCTACATCTCGTAAATTAGACTGTGTAGGGAGGCACTCCTTCTCCTTTCGCAATTTCTAGAAGGGGGTGGGAGATAATCTGTGTCCATTTCCGCTTCACGAGAACTCGGTGTCGCGAATCATCTCACTCGCGGCATCCTCCACCTCCTTCTGTGGGGACTGTGATAGATTCACGTTTCATTACCATATTAGCTTCTTCATTGAATGAATTATGTTGCTTGATCTTTTCCAAAAAATCTTGAAACTGTAACCTAAGTACCTGAAAAGCATGTGATCTTATCGTGACATTGCAGGGGCCTTTCCGCCATTGACAAGAACTTACTGTACGTGCTTGGGAGTTCATCATCGTGACTATAGAAAGAAAGTTCACCCAAAGACCAAGTTGGCTAGGCATCGCGAGCAGCGAAAAGCGCCGGCTTTAGTTTTCGCAGCCTCCTGTTTCCACCTAAAATTGGTCCCCAGCTTCTTGTTCTCCAAAACACCGCCGCTGACCGGTTGGCTGTTGAAAACGGCCCACGGTGGACGATGCAGTGATAACCAAGCTTTTCGCTCACAGTCCTGTGTCCTCTAGAAATTCTTCTATCATTGGCCCGTGCGATTTCTCGCCACTCATCCAAGGCTAGAAGTATGGAGTCTCATTGCCGTGAATGTTGTCCAAATTTGTAATAGTTCCAGTCTTTCAGACTTACTTCGATAGACGCACGCCATAAAAGAGTTGTGAGGATCACACGGAAAACCTGCACTTACATGCAGAAGCTTGATCGCAAAACAAAGCAAATGGAGGATGTCCATTTCCAAGGATGGAGGTGACCAGCGCTCACTTGATAGCATATACCAACAGGAAGGTACAATAGTTCTAAGGTGCCACATGTTTCTCCAGGTGGCTGAGACGCATATATCCCCCGTAGGGCCCATGTACTCAGTGGGGAAATTGCTTCGAATCTGTCCTAAGTTTGACCTTCTACTTTAGGCGTTGTCAACGCGGAAACTACTGCTCCGCAGCTTGATACTCTTTGCTCTACACTCCTTCTTACAAAACTTACACTGCAGAAATCCGGGAACTAGATTGATGAAGAGTGCCACGAGGAGCCGAGGTATATGGGTATAAACTGGAACGGACTTGGTGACAGGTCTGTGTGAGGGCCTTGAACTAGTGGCTAGTGTAACGGCGACGTAGCGCTTTACGTGGAGTAGAGCCTCTTAAGAGAGTCGTCGCGGGACCATAGCCTCGCTTAAATTGTGTAGGAAGGTGAAGCTTCACCGGCCTCTCCAACACTCAGGTTCATCTTAGAATAGCACATCTCCAATCTGACCTCAATAGCTTCTACCCATTAGGCGGGCCAGATGAGAAGGCTAGAGCACTGGACGTTCAGAAGTACCGAGGAACATGGACATTGATTATGAACTTCACATCGAATAACAGTTTTGCATTTGACGTCTTGCCGTTCATTGAGTTATGCATGAGAGCTGGTTCCTCGATGTTGATCAGGGTGTCCAACCAAATATTAGGTGAAAGAAGTGTTGGTTGATTTGAGTTGATAAACCTGCTTTTCTCTGCCACTTCCACATTTTTCAGCCGTCTGTCTCAGGCCCTCATAGATATTGTCATAGCCTTAGCGTTGCTAGTTGTTCAATACCAATTTAATGCTTGGTGGGAGTCCACAATAGACCTTCGGTTGGTATAATGTTTCGAATTGCTCGGCATTGTTTCGTTGTGGTTGTGGCGAAGTGGGTGGGACGTTTCTCACAGGATGGAGGGCAGAACCATTGTAGATTCTTTGCTCTTCATCACAAAAATTTGAATAAAATTTTGAGTCGTAACTACCCTGAGAGCCATGGTTGACATACTCAGTCGTGTGCCCTCTGCCATTTTCTGTTTTTTGACGTTGCTATTGAGTAGTTTTAGCTAACAGTACCGCTGTTGTCAAAATCGTCCAGTCGAAGCATGCGTACTGCTAGCTTTGTAGGTAAACCTTTTCTTCTTGCCTATTTTTTATTTTTTATTTATCCAAAATTACAGTACTAGTCGACATAATTTTTCAAGATTGGTCACATTAAGCTGGATAACTTCTCCGTATGAGAACACCTGAACTCTCTTGCAAGCTCGACGGAGATGGAAATGATTACGACAGTGGCTGGTACGAAGAGGTGACGGGGGAGCTCAACATGCTCCTGTCGAGGAATTCGATTGGCGAATATCAGACCGCAGAAGGATCTCTTTCAGAAGTCGACCTAAGCTACACTTGTAAAATTTCTCTCCAAGAATTCGGCATCGAGTCTTGGGTTAACAAACGCTCTGCTACCTGGTATCTACAGTGTCTTGAGAACAGCTATGATGAAGAAGAGTGAAAGTAGTGGATGTGCCCGAGAGCTTTCGAATTCCTGGGGCAGGTTAGGCTGTGCAAGTTGCGAAGTTCGAAACTTACTGTCGGGATGGAGCTTTCGAAAAAGTGGAAGACAACAATTTTCTCTGAGAACTAAGATAGGCGGAATAAACATGAGAATCGGAATCGTCTTCGAACTACATTGCGATTGACTGAAGCTATCTTCCGGTATGGTCCATTTAGCACTCGAGCTCGAGTGTTACAGCTATAACTTTCAAATGGGGGATAGGAAGATTGGTTGATGACTTCATTGGGCGATTTCAATAGAGAAAAAAGTTTCTTTAACATGGAATCGACTTTGGTATGATAGTATGCGCTGATTTTGAGTATTCTTTAGTTAGCTTTCGAGCTCATTAGTAGCGAGTGTTTTTCTTCCGCGCAGAATCTTCAATTCTTAGTGCCAGGTATTAATCAAGTAAATTTCTAAGGGACAATAGTATTCCGCAATCTCAATGATGAATAAAAGGGTTTTATCTACTATTCATTCGATGCTAAAAAGGTTGATCTAGTCGTTGGCTGTGTGTAGACAGAATATACTACACGATGATGACTGTCGTAATGTGACGAAGTAGATAGAGAGAGAATGTAATGACTGTATTGATTCTACGGAGGAGCTACCGAAGAAATATCTAGAGTCTTACCAGGCACGGCAGGAGCCTGCCAAGGTAGTCATAACGAACATGGAAGTGAGTAACATGATCAAACATCGAGGTGACTCATCATGTGACCCACGGGCCGACAATCATAAAACACCAAATATGCTCCAACCACTATCCAAAAGAAATTTCGAGGGATCTTTCGCTGTCCTGTAATAAAACGAAACCCCCAACTCCTGAATGCTGATTCAACGCTAGGCTCGAACAAGACTGCTAGCCGAGGTTCCAAACCCACGCCGGCAACTTTCAAAACCTCGCACTGTTTCACGATCGATCTTTTTGGCATTGTTAGGATGGACTTGCCCTCCCATGCCTATAGCGCCTCTCATTCATTCTCTGCTGATTAGTTTCATGACTTGACGGAATGGTTCGATCCAAGTTGACTGTACAAGAATCTGGGGATTGTGAACGCTAGTCGGAATACAGCAATCTGCTAACTCTTTATGCATCACCGCAGCTAAACCCGGGCCTAAAAACCGAGTATGATCATCACCACACCATTGCACCAGTATGATCATCAAGTACTCTGAGGCAATCTAAAGGTAGGCGCTTTCAAGAGTAGGTATTTATACACACATACTTGCCTATGTCATCTACATTCTATTCTGTCTTTCTCTTCATTTGGCCGGTCCACCTATTTTCTTAGAATAATATTCCATTCTTTTCGCTCTTGTTACTCACGACCATATTTTTTTCTTTAGAAGAAAGACACAATAGCCGGTAGTATGAAGTCGTTCGCTATTATCTTTGCTTCGTTCGCGCTGTATGCTTCAGTGTCAGCTGCGCCTCGCAGGAACAGATCGAAGACTGCTGCCGCTGCGGTTGCTACTGCAGTGAGTTGTTCCCCTTGATCTTGGTGTGAAAGATGTTAATACAATGAGAAGGCGCCAGTGGCTGCACCCGCGACCGGAAACGCGGCTGCAGGTGTCGCAACAGGAGCGACAGGTGGCGCCGCGGGCGCTGCAACTGGTGGTGGAGCAGTCGTTCGTGGCACTTCGACGCTAGTTCTGAAGGAAGTCGGTGGTATTCCAGGGAACGAGTGCCTCACATTCCGAAATAACGGTAGTTACATATTCCAGCCGCAAAACTCATGAAACACGCTAAGACCGCACAGGCGAAATAGTGGACGCAGCATGCGTGAACACTGCCGCAGACCGACAAGTCACTCCATCGACTCTCAACGGCGCCAACGTGCTTCTCGTGCAGCGCAGCTTCACAGCGGGCTTCCGTCAGGATCTCGTTGGCGTGGACGCATGTGTGGGTTTCAACGGCACTACTTTCTTGGCCCAGGATTGCGCTGGAGCGAACTTCGCTCCTGTCAGCATCGTGAACAATCAGTTAGTGTCGGGAAAGGCCTGTCAGAGCGGGCATGATGGTGCTGCTCAGCTTACCGTGGATCCGACCGGCGCCAATTGTGTAGATGTTACTACAACTACCGTTACTGCAACTGCTCCTTAGATAAAAGCATTACCATGCCAGATACGCCTTCCTGTAACTATATTTTAGTGCCTCGAGAACATAGTAAAGTCATGCCAAATTCTTCGCTCAAGCGTTCTGGCGATGTACATAAGGAAATGCAAAGTATAATAGTTCCAGGTATTGTTTTTGTTGGTTTCACAGGGCTATTGCAATAGCAACAAAGGGGGTTCTAAGCAAAGTATTGATTCGTGTGTGTGTCTATCTGAGGTGAGGCTCAGGAGGTTGTATCATCCCTTTGCCGCCAAGCGTCGCTAGTGTCTCATGTGATAAACACGTGATCACAACATCACCACGTGATCACCACGTTCGATATATATTCCAACAGTTTTGATATCAAATATAGCATGTCATGTAAATGTCTCGAGAAGGAGGTCATTACACTTCTGAAGATCGCAAGACAGAGTAACAAAACTTAGAAGAGACTGTGAGGTAGGATATATATATACTGGAATATAGATGAGCCGCTCTCTTGCTGTCATTCATATTTTCAGTGAGAGAATTCGGTTTGACTTATTTTGTCACATAAATACCATCCCCTGCGTTGTACCGAGACCTGTTCTCACCTGCTGGTTCTCTTGCAGTACGAGAATATGGTGGAGACCCAATACGGATGTATTAGGATCAAGATCGGGGTCTTCGCTATTGATTCACAAAGTAGTCAGAGATTTGGAGGACTAGAGCTGATTAGGAAAGAGCAGGAAATGTATCATTGTGGAGATCAGAAGAGAAGATGGCTTGTGGCTGAGCTGCTCTCTCAGCGCCGCGATCCGATATACCTAAGGTGGGAGGATTTAGTGCACCTTGCAAGATTACCCTAATAACACGTTTCCAACATTATCCAAGCGAATTTCTCTCACGTAGAATCATTTATTTCCTCGAGGTGATAGAGTTTGGTTCGAGTTGTTTTTTATATTAAAGGAAGTCCTGCAGTAAGCACTTTTGGAAAGTCTCACATTTAAAGATTCCAACGTAAAATTCGGAAATTGTACACTTCCAGACGGTAACTGTCTTGTATTTATGGGAATATCGCTATGCGTAGACTTAACAGGAAAAAAGCTGAACAAAAGCTCAAAGAAGGAAAGGGGCATATCGCGTCTTATGCTATAAAAATTCAAGAACGCCGCGCAATGCTGTTTGGTAGATTGAAAGATCCGAAGGAGATGAAAATTACAGTGTGTGGCGAGAAAAGGAGTACAATGTAGGAGGTAGCGGGTTTCCGGCTCCTAAATGCTTTGAGAGGAGATTTGCGTATTGTCAACCTCTTGTTTGAGGAATCCGTATCGACATTTGCTCAACCTTGTCTGGCGCTCGGCCTCGTTAATGTCCCTGTTCAAGATCCTCAGGGTTGGGCCGGACAGAACGTTGTAGACCTTGATCAATTGCTTGTAGAGTTGCACCGATAGAGACTACGGCTGGCGTAACAGTATTTCGTACAGCATCTCGTAGCACAGTCCAGATGTATCCAACACAATTCATGATGCAGTCTTGGATAGCGGGAAAGTTGCCTACAAGGTAGACGGAAACGCTGAGTATCGTTGGGAGGAACGTCAAGGCGGCGTCCATTCCCTCTTGACTTTATAAGAGTACTAGTAGAAACCCACTAATTGAAAGAAGAACACTGAATATTGTAGGTAAGTAGTCGTCTGTGTATCTCGAGAAGCAGGCAACGCCGTAGAGAGTGGTAGTAATCAAACTACTAGCGTATGTCGTAAATAAAAGCGCCATGGAGCTTCTCGTGTCCTTCCGGATAATGGGAAAGGATAGTGCCAGCGCACCCAGGGCTAGGGCGAGGTACTTGGTCCAAAATGCGTTGAACGGTGCTGCCGAATGCAGAGGGCCGTCTAACGCTTGGGCGCTGCCACAGAAACTGAGTAGTGCTGAGAGCAGAAGAATTTTGCGGCTGTATGAGGAGGTTACACATCCCCAACGCGAGTGTTGGTTGAAAATCCGTGGAGATTTGACAAAACCATGACTTTCCATCTGCCATTCCTGGTGGCTATCTAGCTTCGGAAGTAGGGCACTTGAATGCTCATACCTTTCTATCAAGTTGGGAAGACTTTTAATCACCCATTGAGGATGATAGACTTGTTGAATCCCGTGCTTGATAGTTTTCTCGAAATCTCCGCTCATAATTGTGATATCTGCACTTCGTGAAACATGATCAGAATCGTGAGTCCAAGACTGTCACCGAGACAGTCCATCGAGCAATTGGAAATGGTCAGTCCTGTCGTCAATTCTTTTTACCATGTCTAGATATCCTGCGTTCGTAGATCCCCAATCGTCAAGGAATCAATGTGTGTTGGGTGCCTTAGCATCTAACTCGCTAAAGAAACTGTCACTCCTCAAACCCAAATTATCGCCTGAGTCCCGCATATAGTCTTGAAACCACGTGCGAATCCTGTTTGGAACGCCCGAAGTGACTTGATGCGCTGACTGATGCTACTTTGAGAAGAGCGACTAGCAGTGCACATCGGTGCTGGCTCTATTGAGAGCTGTGGGGAGGCATCTATCTCGTTGATGTTCCAGTAACCCCAGCGTTCAGAGTTTTCCTTCTGCTCCAATATTTCTTCGGAAGAAGCCCCAAAGTCGACTTCAAAAGAATCGTAATGCTTCGTCTCATTCTCTGACAATGTCCACTCCAATCACACATAATAACGCTCACTCTCAATGTATTGATATTCAGTTTCTCTGAGATCATCCCTCAGGCCCATGACACGCTCGTAGGCATCTTGAAGGTGTGACGATATCACAGACGATGTATTGTTGTAGAAGGCCCAGAGTTGGCTCATGAAAGCGGCCTCAGCGTCCCCTATTTGCATGCGTTTCTGTTGGGCCATGACGCCAGATTTTCGGAGACGAAATCGTGCGTCCAAGTGGTTCTCTCTCTCTCGTGAGAGACTATCCATCTCTTGTGCGATGCCCTCCGTCTTTCGTTTTATGCTCTCCATGAACGAACATCCTGATGGGTTGGCATTCTCCATCTCTTCCACCTTGCGAGACCTCTTTGACTAATAGAAAGTTTGGACCTGAGTTTAGAAGCAATAGTCCATTTTATGGGATCCGTCAGGCGTCATTTGGTTTCCGGGTGTTTGAGGGTCGGGATGTAATTGGCAGTTCTCTATAGTGCATTAGCAGAGAGCTCTAGTTTGAAAGATTATACTAGAGAATAGAGGGTGAAGACTGCTTACCTAATTTATAACCCTCAAAAGGACACTCTGAGGCAGAGGTTCGATAGACGAATGTCTGCTGTAACGTTGAGTGGGGCGACTCGGGCGATCCCATACAGTATATAGTTCTCGTCAGGATTTCGACCGTCAAAAGATAGCGACGATTGCTATGGCCGTGGCTTGAATTTTTCGTGAGGACGAATTCGCAAAGGAGTGTAATTACTTCAAAGCGCATGCGTTAGCGTTCCGTGAAGTAGAATGGCGTCCAATGCCAGGAGCCCTATGATAATTTTATAAGAGGTAATTCAGCTAAAAGTATTGAGAGAGTATTTTGTTGCTCTAGCAGCCAGGATGCCTACGGCGGCCGATGATCTCATTGCTGGATGTACGATGGTTAGCGCGACTCAAGCGGAAAGAGTTGATAAACAGCTCTGTGGAAGGTGGGTCAGACTGCCAGGCTGTGGGAATCCCATTCTATGCTCTGAGAAATCTTGGTACTAACCAAAGTACAGACTTGCGAGAAAGGGCGATGGATTCTCCTCCAGGATCCATCGCCCCTGATGCTGCTGTGCGCACTCTTCGTATACCTCCCCATTTTCAAGATGCTCCACGACGTTCAAAGGCAGAGATTCGAATATCATACCATGGTGATAGCGGTGGGGTTGATGGTGGGCTCCGTGATGACGTATTGTGCTAGGAGTAGATTCGACGGCGCAGTACACTAGCCAAATTAGTTGGCGCTAATAGTTTGTGTTGGCAGATGTGTAGGCGTTTCTTCTCATATTGTTGGTCATGAATGTATTTCTACATGTTGTGCGAGCCCGGTTCCATTACAGCACATCAGTGGCTCACACAGAGTCCCCACACGTCAGTGTACACTTCGCTACGCCTTCAACCTTCTGCTTCAACCTCCCTGAGGTACTTTTCACATCCGCATCGACCCCCATCCCCTTCCCAGACGAGCCCTCCCCTTCCGTTCCAGACGAGCTCGGCGCCAGCTCAGGTTAAAGTGTGGCGAAGTAGAGCCCATATGCATACAGACACTCTCAAAACGTCTGTTCCTTCTCCATGAATGCTGCCAGATTCTCCTCACTGACTACTACTACGTGCGCCGACGCGATGGCCTTCTTTTGGTCCAACCGCCAGACATGCAGTTCATGAACACTCTTCACGCCCAGAATGGATTATAAGTCATGCTTCACATCCTTCATCTTGATTCCCGGTGGCGCAGACTGTAGAAGAATGTTTCCACTTCATTTGGTCAACGGTATGGCTGAGCCGAGGATCATGGGGGCAATGTACATGCTGACAGCTGGGTTGGCGTAGAATCGTGCAGAGGACTTGGTGAGCTTGATAAACAGGATGTCAATGATGACGACGTTGTTGATAGCGTCGCCGATGACGTGGATGAGCACGCTCAAGATGCCGAGATTCATGCCTTGAGGCTTCAGGTTGGCAGTTACATGGTTGTGGGAGGCATGGTGGGGTGGTGTGGAGACGGTTTTCTCGGTGTGCGTGCGAATGCGAATGCGAGTGGCCGTAATCATAGCCATCGCCGTGATCGTGTTCTGGCGGATTGTGAGAACAGACTAAGCTATCTAGGCAAAGGAGACTTGCCATGGAGAAAAAGGGCACTGATGATGTTTAAGGTCAGGCCAACACATCCTACAATGAGGACAATCTTGGCGCTCTCGACATCTTGAGAGAGTTAGCATGTTCATTGTGCATGCTGTTGGGGTGCAAAAATGAAACCGATGAGGTCGTCCAGCTAGAAATATTCTGTCAGCGCAAGCTTTTCATTAAACAGATGTAAGGAAGGACATACAATGTGAAATGCATCGGCTATAAGTGCGAGAGACTTTATGTAGAAGCCCGCTGCGTGACTTCAGTACTTGATACCAAAAGTCTGGGAGACGAAGATTGGGTAAACACTCGAGATTTCAGTGAGAAAGAAAGCAAAGAAGATGCCGATTACAGCACGGAGACGCGTTTTCCGCGAGATTTTGAGTGCGAGTGTTCCATTTTCGAGATACTTTAGGGTATTAGAGATGTTCCACGAGAAGGTATAAATACAGGGAGAGCCAGCCTATTAAGTAGGTATTCGGCGTCGTGCGACCCTGAAAGCAAACAGCTTGCTGCGGGGATGTGCCGTGTGACAGGTGAGGTTACAGCGGCTAGGGATCGGGAATAAGGTGCAAAATTTGGGATTGAGAATGAGGAGAATATTCGTTCAGACATTGATGATGGTGTTAAGATGGCGTGATGGGTATTGGGCTACGCCGTGGGCTTTGTGCGGCTTGAGCTTCTGTCGTTGCTGTCGTGATATGAGCAGGTCGTGAAGCGCTGCTGCTACACTGTCATTTCTTTCTGGAATGATTTGGCAGATGTGAGATACAGATTGCGATGTTTAGTTCTTGCATCATGTTAACAGATATAGCTAGATAAATTTGGGAATGGGAGACTCGATTAAGACTCCGGGGGGTTGGGTACCGTGCTGATTGAGGTAATTTTCACCTTTGAGGCCGGGATATTATTAGCTCTGAACCTTAGCCCCGAAATGGAAAGTGAATCAGATGGATGAAAGTGGGGGTCCAACCCAATCATTCCTCCAACTAGCTCTAGAACACCTCCATCAACCTTTGCATAAACACCAACGATCCCTCCACCCCCACCGTCCTGAACCAAAACCCTTGCTAATTATGCCGTAACGCCATCAGACATCCTTGCTGCAAAGACATTGCTGATTATTAGTTGTCCTAATGCCAGCATATAAAATGCAGCATAAGCTGAACGCATGGCAAGATATTTTAAGCCGAGACCCAGTCTCAGAAGCAGCCGGTCTTCTTCTCGTCTATTTTAGATATGAGTGCTCAGTCTTGGCCCGAGCAGACGATTGCTATTGTGAAGTTCACGGATTAGGATACGGGGCTGTGTGAGTGTGTGGACTAGACAGTGGCGCGATCGCATAAGAGATTCTTTTTTCTTTCCGAGAGACTGTGGGGCTACTAGATGGATATCGTTGAGGTGAGGGATGTCGAAGGGGAACTCTGAGAAATGAAACTTTTTGAGACTGTGGGTACGGTTCCAAGGTGGCCGGTCGAACTTGTATTGCTTGATACCAAACACAAAGGGATAAAATACACACAAGGTTTGTACACCCGTTCTTAGCTGCGCCTGTCGTGAACACATCTGTCGTACGGTGGGAAAGTGGTAAACATATTGAAGTACGTCGATTCCATTTATCATATCTCAGCACCCGCCCACACTCCTTTTTAACCGAACAGACATTTGGAAACATAAAATAATTTTGGTATCACAACTCAATAACGCCTCCGTAGCCCGTACCCGAAGCTTTCCGCGCAAAAGCACCGCCCGCCAGGCAGAAAGGAAGGAAACAAAGGAAAAACGGGAGTATAATACAGTTGCGCTAACACCTAAGAAGCGAGGAGATACAGCAAGGAGATATAGCGAAGTGATAGTTTGTTGACTAGCTTCAGCAAAGGTCTTAGCAGTGCGGGAAAGGAGGGGCTTATCGAATGATAAGAATGCTAAGCCACAGCTGTCTGCGAAGTAATGGTATGGATATGTTGAATGAAGAGCAACGATGTAGTAGAATCCCAACACAGGAGTATGATTGTGTCGATGTTTGAAGGAAGTGCAAACGGAGAAGAGCGTCGGCAATGAACGATCAGCGCCAAGGAGGACTCCGAAATAGCCTCTGAGCGAGTGTGCTGAACGTGCTCAAGCGACTAGGCGAAAATGCTGAGAAATCAGACTGCCAGGCTCAGACTATTGCGGCACTTCTGACGGGAGTGTAACGGGCCGGGCCTCACAAACCATATACTCACGACAACAATGTCGCAGAATCATGATCGGGGCCTCAATTGCTAGGGCGCCGATTAGGGGATTTACTTTTTGGAGGAAACGGCATCAGGCTAACTTTAGATGTTGATGCCGTGGTTGTGGCGCCCGTAATAGTCTGCGGCTGAGACGGCATTGGCGGGAGCGCCTGCACCTCGTCCTCATCACCCCGATCCCGAACCCGATCCGCGTTCGAGTGCGAATCCGAGGCCGAGTCGTGGGCATCTGTCTCCCAACTCCCCATCTCAATATCAATGTTGAGGTCCACATCGCTATCATCGGGGTGAGCTCTGAGGGCGTTCCGCGAGTCAGAGGAGATTGCTAGAGAATCTCGCTTCCGATCCAGCATCTGGCCGTGTGTGATGTGTGTCTCCCTTTGTACCTGCACCCCGCCATGTATGTCGACCGAGACATCTGTGTGCGGCTCAGACAGGTACCCTCTCTTGCTTTGAGTCCTACTGTGTTTCCAGAAGCTAAGCTTTTCCAATGTGGTCCCTGACTTGGAAGACTTGGTAGAGTTGGTGTTGTTCTTGCTGTTGGATTTGGAGCCATTCCGAGAGCGTGATTTTGTTCGTGCCGTGAATCGTTCGATCCGAAGGAACTGCTTGAAGAAGACCTTGAGCGCGGGAGCATTAGCGCACATGGCACCAACATGCAGTTCTAACATAGACCAAAGCCAGTTGTCCCAGCCTGCCCATGTGGAGTCGTAAGTGTCGAAGAAGATACGCCAACTGAAGTAGACGCGCATTGCCCCCATGGCAACAACGCCATATCCGATAGCGAAGATGCCGAAGAGTGCGATCTTCTGACGAAGGGGGAGCTGGAGATTCCAGTACAGAAAGGTTGGAAGGATAGCAGTGATGAGATCTTGCACAGCGGAGATCATCCCCGCTGTAAAGACATCGGCACCCTCGTTAAAGCAATGATACTTGTAACCCTGGGAGAGTTTGATGAGATCTGTTTGATCCCAGAAGGCCGAGATGGGATTGCAGCCAAATATAGGTATGAGTATGAAAGCTATCGAGTAGGCCGCAATGAAGCCGATGTTGATCCAGGTGACCCAGCGGAATGCTGAGGAAACAGCACGCGAGGACAGTCGGCGATAAAATAACAAGATGGAGATCTTGACCAGACCCGAAGCAAGGCAGAATACTGTTTCGATGACCATCACATATTTCCGTTGAATGATGTAGTATTTGGGATCTACATCCCATACGTGTTTGTTGAAGCCATATACTTCAGTGACTAGGACGTGTTAGTGTATTCCAGTCATATCGCTGGAGGTGATCTTGCCTATTGGAAAGATGACAGTCAGAGCAGTAATGGGTATCTATGAACGTCAGCTCGGCCATGTCAAATCTAAGGCTTGTACGCTTACAATTGCAACTACCATCAACCAGTCATCCACTCCCGTATTGCGTTGAATATAGATTCGCACCCAGAGTCGTGCAAGAAGTAGGGCAAGAGTGAGAGGCCCGAAAACACAGGCAACGATGAGCACCGTCTTGGGCCTCGTCGAAGGATTGATGTAGTTTCCCGAGGGCCATGACAACATGACCTCGATAGGAGGGTGTATTCCGCCAGGCATAATGATGATGCAAGTCGTGCAGAAAGTCTGCAGCAAGAGTAGCTTGAAGTGAATAGCTGAGTAAAATGGCGGAAAAGAAGAAGGGGCATGCCTGCCATATGATGCATCATGGCCATCAGTTCTTGGGAGTCAACGTGGACATTGTTGGCGGTTGGCACGGTCACAAACATGCTGGGGTTCTACACAGTGAGTGTTTGCTCTTTCAAAAAGTAACTCACTAGTTTCAGTCATTACAGGTGCATATCGTCTCGCAAGCTGTCTTCCGATTGTGGGGTTGAAAATGCTTGAGTTCCATTGGTCAGCTGCAGAACCAGATCGAACTTGGCCCGCATTCGCGTTCCCCCTCTCTCGTAGAATTGCGAATTGCGAGTCCATGATGCAGGCGTGATAACGCTTCGTTACGTCGCTTTTCTTTTTGTGTTGATTTCTATACAAGGGCTGCGATGGATGCAGGAAGAATTGGTTTGGGAATAGACGAGCGATTGCCACGAGGATGTAACGGGCGTATGAACGGGTTTGGCTTGGACTGAAACTTTGGTCACTTAGGCAGGCTTGTCCTGGCTGGTGATCGTTCGTTTAGTTCTCGACATTTGGGAAATACGCAAAAGCAAACTCGCGTTCCCTGGTGCTGGATTTGCAAGATGCTGGGATTATCGCTGTCTCCATCTCGGACAATATATCGAGACTGACCAGGGAAATACCGCTAAGCGGCATATCGTGACTCGATATCCGGGATTTCAATGGGAAAGCAATCCGAGTACTATAGACATATGGAAAACACAGAAAGGCTTCAAACGAAACGAGAGAAGCAACGTACTGCTCATACTCAGTACCTCGGACAACGATGATCGGAAATTTCCTGAGTCTCGAACCTCCCCACTTGGTGGCATCGCATAAGGCGCCCGAGCAGGGAGCAATCTGAGGTGGTAAAGTGCGGTTATTTGGAGTGCAGGATCGGCGGGGTATGTAGTGGCACCGGCGTCCGGGAAGGGCGAAAATGCAGGTCGATGGTTCGGGCGGCCGTTGTGGAGAGAAAAGGGCGAAATGGTTGACCATGAAACACGAAGCGTGCGGATTGCTCCTTCGGGACCAGAGTCTGAATATTTGTTGACACTTTGGCGTTTGTGTAACGCTAGTGACAGCTACAGTGCCCAGTTTCAAACGCAATTCCAGTTTGTGTGACCCTTGCTTTCAGTCCGCCACCGTCCAGTGACTGTGGGAAGGCTGCCATGAGAAGACTGGGCCATTGGTGCTGACAACTTGAGAGGGGAGAAATGCCGGACCGTTGCCGCCGCTCTCGGCTGTGCGATTATGTTATCTGTGCGCCACGGTGGGAGGTCATACGTTTACGTGTGCGCGGGCTTGCATATGCTCACCTCGCGCACGACTCATGAGCGCTCGCAGCTCCAACTCAACAGCATGTACAACACGGTATGTTCGACGCAAACGCTCCATGGAAGCGATTTGCCCACTCGCTAGTAGACTTTCCCGATACCCTTGCTGAAGAAGAAATCCCGTACGATGTCTCCTGTGGGGGAGGGGGTGCACAAGGTTGCCCAGCACCCATGGATGGATGCTACGATGCGCATACAGAGCACCTGCAAAGATGCAAGATGCAGAACGAGGGTTTCGGGTGCATGTGTCCGACTTCGTCAGGAAACTGCTGCCCCAACCACGGGGCGTCATGTCTATTCATACCCTTCGTGCACCAAATAGCGAGGCCAATTTTACTTGCGCAACCACACCGCATGGGCATAGAACGCCTGCCCCGAAAAAAGGCGGTGCGACTGTGCAAAGCCCCCAAAGCGAGCCGTTGGGTAACGTTGAACCGTTTGAGGGGTTTCCCGCGTTATGGTTAAGCCGGTGGAGGAGTGATTGCAGCGCTCATCGTCTCTTGCGGCAGTGGAGGTTTACCCAATGGAGGCACGCCCTCGAAGTGCAACTGCACGGCGAAGATACGACAGGCGCGCCCTTTTGCTCTTGTCCGTATGCCTCCATGGACGCTGCCGTGCCTGGTTCAGCACTTGGAAGAGGAGGCATCCGTGCAGGAAAGGGCCTGCGAACGGCTGTGGGCGGGCGGAGCTCCACGGACAGTGACTGGAGGAGCGGTATGGGGCTGCAGCATGACTGTTCTCGATGAGGACGCCCAAGGGCGATGGGCTGCTGCAAGAGGCAAAAAGGGTGCATGGCGCTGAGAACACGCTGACGCGCTGGTGCGCCTGGTCATGTGCTCGGCCGAGGCTGGAGCGTGTCTTAGTCTAGAAACAGTACATCTCCAGTCAACGCTCACTCAACACCCCACACAGCCGCGCCTCTCACAGCTTCCTCCATTTCCCTTTCAGCACATGCCGCCCTTCTCACGAATCCTTCCATGCAGCTGAATGGCAAATCACGAGCTGGCGCCCTCCACCAACGGAATTCGCTCCAACGCGCTCAAGAGCGGACTCTATATAACGCGGCTTCCTCTCCATCGATGAGTAGGACAGGAGAAGTCTCAGGTCATCTTCTCAGATCACGTCGCCTGCACCTCATCACCTGATCTAACGCCGCAATCACAATCGTACTTCCACAGGCCCATTAACCGCAGCACTGGAACGGACATGTCTTCCTCTTTCGACGAAACCTTCAAGCGAGCTGTCACTCCGGGCCCTAACCGGCTTTTGGCGGGTGTGGCGCTCGCTGCTGCAGGATCTGGCATGAATGGTAAGGCTTGTGTTTTTCTTTTGATTGCCCTCGCTTGCGCTCCTGATTGCTTGAGACCCCCGCCCTTCGAATCCCGGGGAAAAAACAACCATGATAACCGAGACGATGACCTGTCTGCGTGCTTGCTTCGTCGAGCCTCGATTGGTGGACGCGGAGAATTAGCTCACGAGTTGTATAACGTTTCTGCAACGCCTCGTCGCGCCTCCTTCCCAATGCTATAAATCTTGCAGATGTCAAAACGCACAAAGACCTTCAAACACGCACGCTAACGCTCTGGATAGATGATGGCGACTATCTCAACGCCTTCGGCACGCTGCGACTCGACCCCACTTCCCCTCCGGTATCGCCCACCACGGTCATGTGGTTGGCATCCTGTTCCAAGGTCGTGACGACTGTCGCAGCTCTGCAGTGCGTGGAGCGTGGCCTCTTCGATCTCCACTCCCCTGCCGACGTCGAGCGCCTTCTTCCTGAGTGGAACAACCCAGAGATCTTGAGCGGGATTCAGGATGGCCACGCCAAGCTGCAACCTGCAAAGGAGAAGATGACGCTGGCTCAGCTGCTGACGCACACGAGTGGTATGACGTACGATTTCTTCCCTGCCTTATTGGAGTGGAGGGCGTTGCGCGGCGATGGTCGTCCCCAGATCATGCGTGGTCTCATTACCGAAGTGCTCAAGCACCCACTAGTCTTTGAGCCTGGCACCGGGTTTGCCTATGGATCCGGCCTTGATCTCGCCGGCCTGATGGTGGCAAGAGCCAATTCCTGCACCCTAGAGGAGTACATGCGCAAGCACATCTTCTCCGTCCTCGGTATGGACGATACGTCTTTCCGGCCTTTGACCCACAATGCTCTTGCCGCAAGGTTGATGCCTATGGTCTCCCGTGTCTCCCCGGACGAGCCTTTGGTGGACGGAGATCACCCGCACGACCCATTCAAAGACATCCCGCTGGACCCCAAAGATGAATTCGGCGGGTCCGGGCTATTCGGCACAGCACCCGACTTCCTCAAGTTTCTCAAGTCGATCCAGCGCAACGACGGCCAGTTACTGAAACCCGAGACCGTAGATTTGATGTTCAAACCTGCCATTTCCTCCCCATCGTCCGCAATGCTAAACTCCGTGCTTTCCATCGACGAAATCGCAACGATCATGATACCTGGCGAGCCGGTGCTGGGAACTCCGGGCAGCGGCGAGTGGTCGTTCGGGCTAGGTGGATTGCTGGGATTGACAGATAGCGAGTCTGGATTGAAGGCGCCGTGGATGCAATGGGGTGGTGCTCCCAATTTGAAGTGGTGGATCGATAGAACGGGTGGGACCTGTGGCATCTTCGCCACACAGTTGGCGCCGGCCGGAGAGAAGAAGCATCAGGTGCTTCCGATTTTATTCCAGAAGGAAATGGCTCGCATGTTTGGCAACAAGGAAGTGTAGGTCGTTCTGGCGCATACGACAGGACATCGTGTAGTCTAGCTGATCTTTATGACCTCATCCCACATGTCCCTTCCTATCTTAATGCAACAACAAATGCCCGGTAGTGGTACGCAAAAAGAATCTTTTTGGCACCCAAGTAGAATTCTTTGCATTTCCAATACGTGCCTACCCCAACATCATATGTTGTGGTGGTATATAAAATATGGTGCAGTCATATTCCTTCTTTTTACTGCACTGTCGAATGAATTAACAACCCGACCGGACTTAGCATTGCACAGCGACTTCCCTCTCACCTCGCATCTAAACGTTTTCACACTCACCGATAGAGTCAAACTAGCTTCCAGAAAAAGGTCGCAATTAGCCACATTGATCCCTTCTTCGTTCTCACTTCTCGTAGGTTGCCAAGAGGATCAACTCAGGTTGGTACTGCCCTGCTATATCTGCCACAGGGAGCTTTCGACTTCGCCCAATGTTGTCGCTGCTTCCATAGCACCAACTTCGCCTAAATACCAACGTGCGTACCTTCTCTTGCCATCTCTTCGACACTCCACTCGAGAAGCATCCTTTCTCGAGAGCATTGTTACCACAATTGTCCATCTAGTGTGCATACCCCTTTTTCATTGCTACTTAGCATTCATTTTCCCCCGGATCCATCGCCGAAAATAACTCCAGCACTCTTTTGCAACTTCACTCTCATCCTATCGTCCACATCTTCGTTACGGGCTGATTGCTAACAGCTTTACTCACAGCCACGACCGGGTTCGACACCGCCTGCAGCGGCTTGTTCACCCTCAATGGCAACTCTAGATTCTACTCCTGCTCCACCGCCCAAGCCCGACTGCGACAACAAGACGGAAAACAAGTGCACCCTCTACCGCCGCCCCTCTACGAGCTGCGCCAAAATGACACAGAACAAGTACAGCCCTTGGCCGTAGCCGTGTTCGAGTCGCGCCAACAAAGATAGTGGAAAGGGCACAAATAAGGGCAAGGGCGTCTGCGGCAGGCTGGGCATCTTCCCTATCGATCTCAACGGCGACTACAAGTGCCCTCACCTGATTGTTCCTCTCGACAAATACTGCCATGACGCAGAATGGGGCAACAGATTCAGCGGAACCACCAGTCCGAATATTTGCACAGCTTGTACCTTCGAAATCTAGCCGGCCACTAACACCATGACATGCGACCTCATCTTCCCGCTGCAGAAAGACCTTAAAACTTCGGCCTATCAGTTCCATGGAGAGGTCAGCCTCACGTTCAACAACCTCATCAACCCGGTCAGACACAACACGACATGGAACACCAAGAGTGCGTGACAGCGCCTCTCGATCCTGACAAGAATGTGCTGGCGTAGAGCGGGCCATGCGACAGCTTGGCAGGAAGAGGATATCATAAGATCTGCACAGACGACATCGACTAGAGCACTTCTAGGACTACAGTCCAAGCTTCAATCGCTTATATATTTGCCATTGCTTGTATGAGGGGCTTCTCGGTGCGATTAACGAGCGAAAACATGGTTGTAAGGGGGTTGGGATGAATGGTATTGCTACTTCTTTGATCTTGTTTTCGCCGGCGTAGTTTATAGTGTCTGTTATTGCTTCGTGTTTTTGAACTGTTGGTCACAATTTACTCATTCGGAATCCTCGTACCTATCGTTGCGGGAAGGTTATTGGCAATGATGATGAATGCTTTGTGGGTATTTGATGGTGGGCTAGCGATGTCAACATCTAGCTTCGCGGCTCCCGGAACTCTAGTACCTCGCCACTGATACCTATCAACATCCATCAGCCAACTACCACTCGCTACCCCACAGCCCACGAATCAATATGCCCGGCCTCGACATCGCAAACTGTAAAGGGCTTACGAAAATTCCACCAAGTACCGCGATGTCTGAACTAGGTGAGTGGTGGGCTGGTATAAGGCAATTGCTGAGGAAAATTACTAATGAGATGTAGATTTGCATCACTGTATATCCCACCGGAAGGGTCGTGAACCAGAGGTCGAACTTGCACTCACACCTGTCCCATTACCAACCCGCTAAACCTGGGGGAATTCAAAGTCCTTACGCATGTTCAAGTCTAATCTTCACTAGTGCACAAAGGCTATTACTAGTACGGAAATCTTGACAAATATCATTGTGGGAGTCGAAGATCTCACTATTGCTTTCCAAGCACGTCATTACTCTCCACTAGAAAACACGATGACCTGTCATCTCATAATTGTGGTTATGTTAGGGTAAAGAAATAACGCATAAAGTCACGATGCGCTGACGGTATTCTCATTCCTCTTGGTATCATGGACGGGCCAAAGGACGAAATGATGGGTAGTTTAGTTGATGCATAATTTTTTTTCCACGCGGATAGTGATTGTTTGAATACTGGCGTCTCTTAGTTAATTAAGAGCGGCTTATTATTAGAGTGCGTCTTCGTACTTCTCTTCACGCTCTGCGAGAATCCTATTCTAGATGACGTTAGTGAGCTAATTAGCTTCTTCATTTTCTTCCCGGGCACAACGGAATAAGTGGGGTAGGGCATTGGGAAATGATAGAGGTAGAGGCTAGAGCAGGATAATTGGGATTGAAATGAAACATTTGTTGCCGATGAAGAGGACAGC
Source organism: Beverwykella pulmonaria (assembly GCA_001599595.1). Lineage (NCBI taxonomy): Eukaryota > Fungi > Ascomycota > Dothideomycetes > Pleosporales > Melanommataceae > Beverwykella > Beverwykella pulmonaria. Next base: position 2,191,794 of record BCHH01000005.1, read on the forward strand.
ATCTAAGATGGAGGAACATGATCGAAAATATCCAACTCAGGGCATAAATGTAAATGTACAGCTTCGAGGCTATTAGCTCTCGCGTGGCGTTGAATAATGACGTTACCATGCATCAGATCGTAAAGCAGCCTTTCAGCCCTATTTTCTTCCTGTTGTTGAACACTTCTTATTTTCAATATGGTCAAATTTCTCGAAAACAGGATCGTTGGTCTGGATATCCTTGCCAGGTACTAAAGAGGAACAGGAAGCTGCTGCACAAGCACAGTAAACCCTAGCCTCTTTTCCACACCCAACTTATTTCACAAGCCAAAGATGCTTTCTAGACGAGCGGCAACTGAAGCTCTCTCAAATGAAGACGCGCAAAACGCTACTACAGATCAAAATGCGCAAAATTTTACAATGACCATTAGTGGCGGTCTCGGAGGTGCAGTAAAAATTATCTTCGATACAGCCGGAAATACAGTTGGCTTGCTTAGAGAAGATCACGTTAGAACTTAGGTTGATATTGAAAAGGGTCTTGGCGGTGCAGCAGCATAGGGGGGAAATGCTCTCGATGGAGCTGGAAGGGGTTTGGGGGGTGTATTGAGCTTTGGTGCGACGAAGGGGAAGCGGACGGAGACTGTTAAGAATGAGAATGAGAGGGCGAATGAGGCTGAAGAAGAAGAAAGAAAAACGACATCAGTAATGGAATAGGAGCTGACTCGAGAATGTCGTTGAAGTACTCTGGTTGGGAAACACTTGTTGAGCTGGAGTCGAGACAGTTTTCGGGGTGCATTTAACATAGTAAATTTCTTAAACAGGAATACTTCAAAGCACATTGGTAAAACAGCGTTGTGAAAGCGCTAGGCATTAGACTTTCGAAGAGAAATTGATGCCGTAAAGAAAACCAGGTAAAAGTTGCGAGCTGTGAAACAAGTGTCCATATGTTTGATTCGAATATGTTTTCCAGAAGTGGAAGCATGAGTGAATACACGTGAGATACAAGTCATGAATCGACTAGGCTTCGTACGAGTGCATCTGAACTTCTGACTGGATTCATTCTACCACCACAATATATTTTTGATGACTGCGCGCACACGCTTCGATGTTATGCAGATACGCTTACAGGATACGGTTCCCGATTCGGACTAGCCTCCGCTCATTGCAATTATGGTCACATCCCATTCCATCCCGTCAAATGTTGAATCCTTCCTTCATTAACATCATCACTTCCATATTGTCTTCACTCTATTATGCACAACCTTATCGACGTATCATACGATGAACCGATGTTCTCTCGTTCCTAATCCGGCTCGTTATTTGTGGTCCGTCCCACATCATACTGGCCACAAGAGCAGGATGCACCAGACTCTAGCTAAGCCTACTGCAGCGAATCTATCAGCAAGGTAACTTACTATGTTGTGGCTGTCAGCTCGTATCGTACGCGCAATCACTATACGAGTGTTTCGTTCACTACACAGCGGGCATGATAAACCAGATAGGAAATACAGCCGTCAATTGTACGCCAGGTTTTACTAGATTTATATAAAACGAGGAATACCTCTTTGCAGAAAATTTCTAAAATTCGTCCAAGTGTTAATGTTAGATTAGTGATCATGATGTTGTCTTCGGCAGTTAAAGTTATCCTACTTGTTGGGACCTGTAGCGCAGTTCTCGTTCGTATGTCCATCCGCGGCACATATATCTTCTTTCCGTACCTAGTTTGCTGACATTCAATCCAAAAGCTCGGAACGAGACTATAGGAAGCCTCTCATCAACTGCAACGCCAACGCCAACCTACCCATCTGGAGATCCACCAGAGATCTTCCCAAGTCGAATTACTGACATCCCCGAGGGCGACTTCGACTGCTGGAACTCGTTTTTGTCCTGGACAAGCTCAACAACTTCCATCCAATATGCAGATGAGACCGAAAAGATTATAACCACTCGTTATTCGACAACCTCCCAAGTGTACTATGGCTGGTACACCGAGTTGATACCAAAATGGGACACTACTCTGTGTGACGGATATCCTCGCATGACTGGCCGACAGACTCCAACTGGCTGGAATCCTCTGATAAGCACGGGTACGGTCTACACTGATACATATATTGAGACCTGGGTGAGAGCCCCTTCTGGCTTTTCAAATTTTTAAGTAGATTGATATTGATTGCGTAGCTGCCGCCAATGCCTACATGTACGGTAGAGGACTACGGAACAGTGTGCAGCAAAATGTACGTTTCTGAAACGTCAATCATAGACCGGATCAGCAGTGCTGGATACACCACCGACTGGCCCCTCGACGATCCTGATATGATTACGCGAGCCCTGGAGCCACCTTGCACAACGAAATCCACTTATTTTCCTTACCCAACATCTGTCACATGCAGACTAGACGATTCTCAGCTACGGTATAAAGTCTTGTACTGGCCTCCCAAGATTGCTGGAAATTACAGTTGTGGACCGCCCAATGCTACTGTCACTCACGTTACCGTAACACCCGCTCCAACGATACCTGGAAGACCTAATACCGCTCATTATGGTGACCTGACTCTGACTTCGCCCACTCTGTACTACGTCTTGGATAGCGTCCAGGTGAGTACCTTGGTGGACGGAAATTATTCCAATCCTGGCCGGTAAGCAAACGAGCCTTTCCTGCGTCCTTAGCACTAGTTCTAACCTGCTACCTAGAACAGGACGTTGGGGTACAATGGGCAAAACCGTAGATAATATAATCCTGTCCCAAGACCCCCTCGAAACCGCCGTCTCCTCCGTAGTCGCTCGCTGCAAGCATAGAGGGAATCATGGCGGCTACAACGTATGCTCCACATCGCTCTATACCTTCGAGCTCGAAGATTTATTCACTGTTCCAGCATCCAAGTTCGTGGGTAAAAGCGGTACCACTATTATGCAGGGCGCCTACACACCACAGTATACATATCCGCCTGACTTGACGGATGAGGAAGACTTGTGGAAGACGTGCGATACAATGTTATATGGGGCTGTGCAGCCGACATACATTGCGCTGCCGACGGAGAAGTATAAGGAGTTCAACGAGCCGTGGACATGGGATGGGGTTATTCCGCCTGACCAGGCGACGCCTACCCCGGCGTCTACTGCAACGCCAACTCCGGGGAGTGTTTCGGGGCAGTCAGGGCCGATAGAGACAGGTTTACCTTTGTGAGCGGAAGAGACGCGAGGATATGGATCCTCGATCTCCAAAATTGCCCTCAGTCTCAAATCCCCCCTCATACATTGAATCGACGCCATAAAATGCTTTAAATTCGTTTCAAACACGAAGAACGCGAATCTTAATTTCGCACTTTCTGGCTGCTTGAAGAGAGATGAGATGCACAGGTCCTGGAAGCGACACGATAGTGCGAATGTTTAATTTGCATGTAATTTGTTTCTACACTACAGACAGATGTGTGCTCGTTGATTTTATCACGGTCCATCGTTAATATCTATCGAATCCAATCTGAGATCTTCAATTCTCTATGTCCTATATGTTCCACTATTGCCTATTTTAGTTAGTTCCCCTGGCATGGGTATAGTTCTCGTGTAAGCTATCAGCTCGATATGGCTTTCGCACTTCTTGAGTACACATCTATTCCTTAGATGGTTGACTCTCTCCAATATACATGGCCAAAGGCTGCTTGTCTCATCTTAGGGAATATCTGGAGCAACGACATCTGAGCATCGTAACCAATAAACCTCTCCGCAAAATACCGAAGATTTTCCATTGCAGTCGAGTCATCTTCCAAATACCCTGGAGCTTGATCTCTCTTCATCAAAATTCCAATCAAGTCCTTTCGAGTATGCCAAGTCTTGTTGTGGCGGATAACACGCACTTAGTCAACAGTGCCGGTCTCGATATCTTTCAACCAGAATAGGTTGTTGAATATAAATTCAGTCTTGAGAGAGTACCTCTCAATTATGTCGTCTTCGGTATTGTGAACTGTCCAGTAGTCTTCCTCAAGAAGTGCATCGAGCAGCACTTGTTCGTCTGGGGTGTATCGGAACTCGCAGGTGGACGACGGGTAGAGAACTTTCATAGCGAAGAGAGGCAGAATGTTAAAGTTTGCCTGTTCTTGGGTGTGAAGTTGACTTCTGCGCGCCAGAAAAAGGCTTTTACTCTCACTTATTAAGACTAAGAAGTAATCTCTTGCGATGAAAACTGAACCAAGGCAAAACAAATAAACTCACCGTACCAACTCATGGTGCATACCACAGTGTCATTGAGAATGAGAATTACAGTTTCAATCTCTCGTCAGATCTGCATTGATGGAAGATTCCTTCGCTTCACAGCCCAACCCGAAATATGCAGCTAATCGTCCAGCCCCGAAAGCTGCTCGCGAGTTGTGTAGGCCTCCAGACACAGACAAAGTTCAAGTTAATCTTAGAAGATAGGCTCCTCATAAAAATTATTTTACTGATTTCCATCGATATGAAAAAAAATTTAAAAAAGGTTGAAGGCCTAAGAAAGTTATGGCTGACCTATTGCATAAACACTGCACAGCAACACTACACAGCAACACTGACATTGTTTCCACCCTTGAAACAATCGAGGCGCGGATAAAATTGAATATTACCTCTTATACAAGGTCGCGGATCACTATTGTACAATAACGCTCTCAAGCACTGATGTTTCATCTTTACCAAGAGATCTGACATAATGTTTGCATGAACCAGGAGTACGTCATACGCATCCTGAAGGATCAGTTATGCACCATCTGACCTAGTTGCACGACCTATAAGGCCTTGTGACGATCCAAACAATCAAAACTACATCGCTCACTGTCTCTTCTGGGTCAATTGCAAATATTCTCACTACATTCGTTCTTTTTCTCCGTCATCAACCTTCAAGATGCATTCTTTCCTATCTGTCGCTCTCTTTACGGCCACCGTTATCGCAACTACCACCCTCACACTCATTGATGAGGCCGGAACACCCACGAATGTTGACATTAGCACCCAGGATCTCAAGAAGTGGATCGATCTATCCGGTGCCCGTTCGTCAATACACTCAACACTCCCTCTCCTACACTTCCTAACATAAATATAGCCGATGCAAGTCTAAATGCTACCAAACTAAGTGTCGATTCGGATCACGCGGATGAAGCGGCATGCTTTGTCGCATTCCAGACAGACGATCAGAGCAAATGGGTGTTCAGTGGCAATGTAAGAAAACTCATAGATCAGTGAAATTAGATCTGAACTAATTGAATGTACAGAAATCAGTCGATGGATCGACCGATCCTATCAAGAGAGTTTATTGCCAGGAAACTTTTGATATTCCTCCTGAGCTGCCGCCACAATGAGTTAGAATTGTAGGGAATTTTGAATTGTAGAATCTCACTCTAGTAAAACTTCAGAAATTTTTCTCCTACAGTCAAAGTGTTGGGAGTATACAGAACGTGGTGATCACATGAGGCACTAGCGATGCTTGGCGGCAGAGGGATGATTCCCTCAGCCGCATCCCACATAGAGATATACATGAATCATAAAGTCGTTTAGAACCCCCCATTGCAATTGCAATAGCCTTGTGATGCCAACAGAAAGAGCAGGTTTGGGGTTTGGGAAGCCTCGCCAGAAATATCTACTTCTCTACTTCATATAAAATATAGATTCATAAGCAGCCACATGCGCCATTCAACAATTCGTTCAGTCATGCCTGAAACCCCTTTTAATTTGTTGGAACAGGCATTTTACCGACCGAGATGAGTTAGCACTAGTATTCAGAGTGTATGTGATTATGGAAAGTGCCTGACGATAATGTAAAGAAACCATATATCACTGCACTATTGGTCAGAAAATCAAGCGAGTAGATGCAATATAATTAAGACGGCTCGCTCATATAGTCTTTTTCTGAGCGCCATTTTGTGTGAAGAGTACTTGCATGAACCATCCACCTCAACCAAGACTTCCTTCACTTTTCCAGTTTGCATGGCGCAGATCTACTGATCTTTCCCCCCCTACAACCAGTCCAGAGATACGACAGGTTGAGACTTGCCAGAAACTGTAGCTACCTCGAAACGAACACATCGTGATTCTCTAACGATTATCAGTTGAACCACTGGTGTGATGTCGACCGAAAACGAGCCGCAATCAACTGAGGCATCATGGAGGAGACTGGGAGCGTTTAAAGGTCCGTCGTATTCTGGAAGAAGAGTATCAAGTATTGCTCAAGTTCGCAAATAGTGATGTAGATCTAGGATTGCCTCATGTATACCGGGAGGTACTCTTGACAGACCTGCTGGCAAGTTTGTTTCAGGGACTCAAAGTCTGATTCGGTACACTCCCCTTTCCACTAGTTTCTTGGTATATACTAGATACGAGGATTCGGTGCAGACTTTGTGGACGCAATTTCGCAGTTCTGACTAAATTTATCGTCAATCACCATTCGTCCTACTTATTAAGGCGGAGGAAAGGGATGATATAAAAATCAGGAAGGTAGAGGTGACTCGCAGCCATGCGATGTCTGCGGCAGCAATACACTGAACGAGATGTAAGATATGTTTTCGTTAGTGGTCCGGTGCTATTTCGTTGCATGTAATTAAAGAAAGAAATTTATATATATACATAGAATAGATGAATTGGTTGTCTTCTCGTTGATTTGTGGGTGTGTGTGTTGTGTGTTCTCCCCCTTTCGGGAGCCTCTTCATGTGCTTGTTGTTGGATGATGGTTGCCAGATCCTTGATTATGGGTCCCAGTTGAGTATATATCATATTGGATGATGACGAAGCAAGTAGCTGAAAGAGAGCCAAGACCCCTTCCCTGCACTATGCATCCAAGCTTTCAACCATCGCCTGAGGTGGATTTGAGCAAAGTAGCTCTTCGCTACGACGCATTATGTCATACCCTTCTCCCATCTACGCGAAGGTCCAGGAACCGAAATCTCTCGCGAGGGTGATCCGGCTTGATGCTCCCAGCAATCCCCAGATCAGCGGATCATATGGCCTGGAGGACAACAAGAAACAAGCTTACGGCTAGGGGATTAGTGGTCTTGTTGTCGGTGTCATCCCCAAGCCTTTACGCCTTGCGCAGGTTTCTAGACTACGTCAAATCTATAATCACGTTAGTAGAGACCTCATAATGCAATGATGGGAGCAGCACGTACGGCGTAGGTTAGCGCATCTGCTGTGGTTGGGTGGGCAATATGCGTATTTTGTTATTGCTTTTAGTTTGCTGTAATTTCGCAGAGACGCTATGACTGAAGTGATGGGAGTGTAGAGCATCCGCAGAACTCGATGAAGTGACCAAGCTGATGATCACATGTTATATTCACCACTGCCGCCTTAGGTAGATAGAAGCCACGTCGGCATGGAAGCTTGCATGCACTTTACTTAAATGTGGAATGTAATATCTGTAGCTTCTAATTTGATTGGTCGCTATATCTGCTGTACGGATTGAAAATGGGACCGAAGTTTTAGACATCGCATGCTTGTCTCACCAAGGATTACGTGTCACTCCAACACCGTACATGAACACTCGAGCTTTTCTGTACGGCCAGCCCAAGTTTGTGGATGCTAGCTTCCTTAAATGGAAAATGAACTTGACTTCGTTTACTGCTGCTTAGTGCACTGCCCTCTCACAAACAATCATGATGTTACTCAGTCAGCTAGAGATGCATATATGCCACACTACGTCAACAAATTTAGTGAGTTATAGCGACTCCATATTTTTTAAGCCACTTTAGATATTATGAAGATCGCTCAAAATTCCATCCAACTACTCGATCGAACCCCCGACAACCACGCTATAGGGAAGGATCATATAACATCTAACTACCCATCCCAGTTTCTGTTCCCATGAATAGTCAAGCTGTGCAGTGAGGGAGGATACCTATAGACAGGTATCGAGAGACATTATATATGGGGCATGTAAATGTTGTTTCTATATCACGTGGTTGATGCCAAGTCCCGACACGGGCCTTGGTGCCTCAGGGCAGAACTTCCTCGTCCTTCTCCTCCACCTTGTCCATCTCTCCTCAGCCATCATCAACAGCCTCATTGTACGCTCAATAGGCTAATATGGCTCGATTTCTATCCATTTCTACCCGTTAATATACTCCGACAATGGTCTTCCGCCGCAACCCTAGCCGCACCTGCACCGTCAGGGGATCCCCAGAAGCCGACGACGACTTCATAAGCGACTCACACAGCCCAGTGCAACCTGGGCCCAGTAGCCTTACCAGGGGCAACACTAGCAATGCAGGAGGACATACTAACAAGGCTCCTCGCCCCACGGGCGACAGGCCCCTGACAAACGCCCAGTTGGCCGCCCTACGCAAAGAAGCCAAAGCAGCAACTCTCCGCAACCAGATCGAGCAAGCGACGCACGCTCATGAACTCTAACGTCTTGAGCGAGCCAAAGCAGAAGCAGAACTCGCGGCAATCAATCGCGGTCCCCTAAACCCAACAAGCTTAACCGCCTTGGCAGGCACCCACGACAACACAGAACAGGGTGAGCTATACTCCCCACAAGTACTCTTAGTAACTATACTCTTCCCCAGCGTGCAAGCAAAGCAAGTACATCTAGTATTGCTTGGCAAGTTTAATGCCTATAGCCTCTACAAACTCCAGCCTGCAATTGGTGGCAGTAACAATAAACCCCTTTACCACCTTATAAGCATTAATAGCTCCTTAAACTGTCTGGTCTTTGTGAAGGCTCAAGCCTTAACAAAAGACTTTGGCAAAGATCTAGCAATATAGATGCAAGAATTTATTGTTTACGTACGAATTGTAGCTGCACTTTTCCTAGACCACCCTTAGGTGATTACAGCTATACTACACTTCTATAGCCGCGTTCAACAGTGGACAGCAACATACTCATGGTCCTCTGTACTAAAACTGGCCCTTAATTGGCATGGCAATATTATGTTAACATCCCAGCTTGCGGTTGACAGCTGGCGTAACATCCCGCTTAAGTAGGTTGACTACTACCTCTCAGCAAGCACCCTCACCTCTAGGATAGTAAAGAAAACGCAATCTGAGACCAACCTTAAGCCTAACAAGCCTGACAAGACCTCCCCAACCAACATACCTAGTCAAACCTGCCGTAACTTTAATAGCGAGGAGGGCTGCCGCTATGACTAGTGCAAGCGGACCCACAAGTGCTGTAATTGTAATTCCAAAGACTACAGACAGACCAAGTGTTGCGCCTAGCAACTACAGCGTAATACAGCGCGTTTGGACAGCAGCAAAGCGCATGTTAAAGCCAGCAAAACTGTCTTTAGACAACTTGTCAGATTGTAGCACTATTTCGGCTACAAGAATAATGTGGTCACGTTGTGAGATGAAAGAATGATGAGTATTGATGAATTGATTGATTGATTGT